>QJPP01004393.1:0-183731 GCA_003996215.1 Jaltomata sinuosa
ACAATGAATGATATGATGCATGAATATCTCAAGTGAAATGGTATCTCTGTATATCCCTCCTCCGGTGCCGATCCGGCCCAGCAGGTAGGTTCCATGGAAGGACACTGCCCGTATACCTCTACTCCACCGTATACCCTTCCTCCGGCACACGCAGCCCGTAGCCCCTGGCCTCGATGGCAAGGTCCGTGGAGGTCCCAGACCCCATACTAAAACTCAGAATCAAAACATGTCATCCGGAAGCAAGTCCGGTATCAAAATAGAGACCCAGTCTCGAGTATGCATGCCCAGACCCTATCCAGGACTAAAGTAGTAGGAAAATATCTCAAAAAAAAACCCCTCCAAGGGTGCCCGGGAATAACCGGGTCTAAACAGTAAAAAGTCATCTCAGGTGCTCGGCTCGACCGAGGCTTAAAAAATCATCTCAAGTAGCAAGAAAACTCAACTAGCACCCCGGCCCTGCCGAGTCTAGCGTTAATCGTAAAAACTAATGATTTAAAACATAATTTTACTTTCTTTTACCCAGGAAATTCACAAGTTAAATCAAACCATTTCCAAATTATTTCCATCAAAACGGGCTCCCCGGGCCATGCAAGGTTTAGAAAATGGTGCCAGTAGGCCCGAAGCCCAAACCATAGTAAAACCTGTATAAAAACTCTTTTTATGCATGAAAATGGTATGATCAAACACAATAGCTGCCCAGCAGCTCACAATCAATCTATCGACCCTGCACAGGCCCACAGCTACTCAGCAAGCATAACGAGCCTAGAAGGATAATTCTATGCCCGGGACTCGCGGACATTCCCAAAATCCCACCTTCTATGTTCCAGAGTCAACAAGGCCTCACAGGACCACAAGGGTAAATAAAATATATCGGCATATACTACAAGCAACGGAGGAACAAAAGTAGGCGGACATGAAAAAAGCGGTCAAGGTCTGTGGTACCAACCTAATAAACCAACCCAAGGATGCCCATTAATACAATTTTATTCTATATATGCGGAGTCTAGGGAAAATAAACCATAAACTACCTGTCGTCCGATGACAAGCTGCTAGAACAACGATGTCCAAGCTCCAACCACTCCGAGAAAATCCAAAACTAAATCGGAATCGGATTTGGGCTTGAATAACTTGACGTAGATAATTGATTTTCTTTTCAGTAATTGAATAATTAACAAAAGTTTTCCTCTCAAAATGCTCCTCATGTAATATGTACATATGTACAGTACAAAAGTTGTCTTGGACAAAATGGTGTAAAATGGGTTTTATATATACCTAGAAATAAATGAATCATTTCACAATTGGCTTAATCGAATTGAGAAAGTGCCACCAATTAAGTATGGTTATGGTGTCCACTCCCTCCACTTTCACGTGGAGGTAGAGGTGGCACCAAGATATTCATTCCCCAATACGTATATATTCGGGTATTGCATAAGTTCGTGGTATAATAAATATAACTTTTTAAATATACCATAATTCATAGAAAATTATTTCAAATAAAACCTACTATATTATAATAATAAATTTCAACATAACTAAGTTTACTATCTCCGTTAAAATATTACAATGTATAAAAACCTTATAAAATAAATACATATACACTTATATCGTAACAAAATATTTTTCATAAACCTTTAAAATATTTTGAAAAGGTAATAATAATATAATTTTTACCAAATTCAACTTTTAAATAAAATATTTTCAAATACACGCGATGTTAATAAAATTCTTAAACCTAGACTCGCAATTCACCAACGCACGATTTTGATACTCAAGAACTCTCTTGGAATTCTCCCTTATGTTTTCTCACTATTTTGGAACTGAAATGGCGTTTTAAAACGTGAAGTTGAGGCTTAAATCGAGTTTAACCCGACCCGGTTCGCGACCCGGTTCGCAACCCGTTTTCTGCCAGACAGTCCGTGGTAAAACAGTCATAACTTTTTACTCCGAGATCAGTTGGACGTGAGGTTTTGTGCGTTGGAAACTAGACTCGTAGACCTTCGATTTGGTATTTCAGGGGACTTATTACTCTTTATATATTGAGAGAAAAGCTCCGAGACATTTTACCCAAAGTTCAGAAAATTTATTAAAGAACTTACGATAACTTTTGCCGATTTGCTTGACTTCAAAACTTATAATGCGACCAAACAAATGGGCCCGACACCGAAATACCGGTCCTGACGAGCCTTAAGTGACTTGGGGCCGCTACAAACAAGCTCTAACGGTTCAAGGAAAACGTATACGTGGAAATAACCGGAAGGGTCATTACATTTACCCGATTCTACCCTTCATATTTCCCCCCCCCCCATTTTTACCATCAAATTCCCCTATATAAACCACAAGGGTTTACAAGAATAGGGGTGGGATTTTCAATTCTGAAGTTTCTTTGGAGAACCACTCTCTAGCTTCAAAGAATTACTAAGTTTCAGAGTCTAAAAAGTACCCTAAATATCTCTTTCCCATCGGTGGTGTGAAGTTTTTGACAACCACGCTCGAAGTCCCCATTCACTTCTCTCAAACATGTGATTCTCTCTTTGTTTCTCTCTCCCTCTTTAATTTTATTTGCTAGAATATAGGCTGGATTGGGCTGGTCTTGTTTGTTGATGTTTATGTTATGTGAAAATTTAGTAAAATGTAGTGTTTGATCCATGTGCATTTAAGCTATCAATAAGCATGACTTGATCTATCTCTAAGGAAATTGGTTGATTCTTCACCCTTCTGCCTAGCTTAAGTTCATCAATTTCGCTTTTCAAAGTGGTACGCAAGTGTGTGCTTCATGTTTATGTGTTTGAACTTCTGCCCAAATGTGATTATTTCCTACTATTATACAAACCTAGCAGTGAAGCGTCTTAGTTATTTAAATGTTAAGCAGTGTGAATAATCTGAAGTAAAACTCGTTTCCTCGTCTAAATTGTGTGTACCTATTTGAGGCCTCAAGTTCATCTCGTTTTGGGTAGAACTTTGTTCTCTTTCTTTTAAGTAAAATTTTCTTCTTTTGGTATGGATTTCTCCATATTGAAACGCCCAGTAGTCGATTTCTATGTCAAAATTATAGTATAGTATTTTACTTGCTTATCGTGATTGGCTAAGAAATGTGTGGAGTCTTGTTCATTTTTTTCCTTTTCAAAATTCATGGTTTACAATACGAAGTTTGTTGTCAAGACTAAAGATTAGTGAAATTTTCTCCCATTCTTGTTATTTTATGACTATTTCCTATGTTTATGAATGGTTACACTTAGCTTTGCCAGAACCTTATTAATGATGTTTATTCAATCGTGTTAAACCAACTTATGTGATGCATGGAAGTTTTTTTTGAGTTTGTACGAATCTACTAAAATCTTTGGCCATAGGAATCTGAAGTTACCACGACCTAAACTGCTTCACTTCGAGAATATTACGTTTGTTGTATATGCACCCTGCCCAAAATTAGTCGTGATAGGAGATTTTGCGAATAGGTAATTATGTGAACAATACGTTGGTCCTAATTCGTTCTGTTAAAATCTGAAGGTGGACTGGTGTGATTAGTTTTGCAGTACCTTTGAATCGATTGTTGTTGTAATGTAAACATGGGATCATTTGTAATTTTTTCACAATAGCATGAATTCTCTTGTCCTGTTGCTTAATTGACTTAAATTTTGGATAAATAATCTTTGTTCGTTCAAAGTAAAATGACTTTACATATTATGTTGTTAATTTTATCAAACCATTGAGATGCGACATTGTTTTTTCTTTTTACGGTTTGCTTCTAAAAAATGAGCCACGTTTGTTCTTGATAGGGTCACTTTCAATAAAGTGTGAATTTACTTTAAATATTCTGAGAACAAAATTCTTATCATGCTAATTCTTTCTCTTTTCTTGTCTATATGTGAAAATCATTCGAGTCCACCCAGACTCCCAAATTCCTTTGCATTCTCCTGTGAGCTAAGCCCAACGTTTTCACCGAGTCAGCCTGCCAGCTGCAATTACGGACTGAGGAGAAAAAAATGAAAAATGGGCTAAAGCCCAGGCACATCGCAACAGTAGTGTAAAATTGGGTCAAAACCCATACACATATCGGCAACTACAACAGTCCAAAATGGGTTAAATTTGATGAAGAGATGAGCAAATGGGCTAAAGCCCATGAGAATAGCAGCAGTGATCCAAATGGACCAAATGAAGAAAAATCGGACTGAAAAGTCCAAATGTAGCAGAAATGGGCCTCAAAGACTAAAAATTAGAATAGGATAGTTTTTTATGGACAAAAGTCCAATTTGGGATTAGGCCAAAGGCTTAATCACTTCTCTTATCCTTAAAACTCTCTTATTATTTTGTATAGTCTAGGATTATTTGTAATAATTTGGACTAACACTTTAACTTAGTGAATTTTCTCCAAAAGAGTAAATATTTCTTGTCTAAATTTCCTTTAATCATTTCTAAGTTTTCTTCATATAAAAATGATTAAATGTCTTGTACTTGAAATCGTTAAATAAGCATGTTGTTTCCTTTAATAACTCTTCATATGTTTTCCCAAAACGTGCGTTTTCTAAAAATATGTGTATCAACCTTCTTCTATCAAATTCCATTCACTATGTTTCTAAATTTTTTGTTTTTCTCAAGTTAATCAAAATACAAGATCTTTTCAAAGTTAGTCAAAATAAGCTATTTTCAAACAAGTCCGGATAACTGCAAGTTAGCAGATGCTTCGAGTGCTTTAAAAACCTTCTTGAAGCATTAATTTGAACCCTTACCCTTAGTCTCTTAAATTTTTAAAGTTACATATGTTTTTGACTTTAAAGATTTTATAAGTTTTTCTTGGTTTTCTTTTTATAAAACTAAGTGGCGATTCTTCTTCTTTAAATTGAAATTGTTTTGAAACTTTGACTTGGCTTTTGAAATGAATTTTCAAATAGCCAAAAGCAATTAAACCATTTTTCCCCATAAAATAATAGGTTTTAGATAAAAGCTATTTCATTGGATATATCTCCCTTGTGATCAGAAACTCATGTGTGATCCTCAACCCAGTTTGTTGATCTTTTTGGGCAGACATTTGATCTCCTTAGAGACCAAGTCATAAATTATCAAGTGAACTTAGAGTATACCTTCATGTAATAAAGGGATAGTCAGAAAGAGCTGGCTAAACCAATTAAGTGTGCCTTTATGAAAATAATAAATAATGATGTGAGCCTAAATTGAGACTATATGAGGGTAGCTCTTACTGCTAGTCTATTGAGTTTTATTTCTTAGTCATAATGCATATCTGCTAGTTTTTCAAAAATGTGTTTATCAATTTTCGAGATTAAGTTGCTACACGGAGGTTTACTTGATTATATAGCCAAGGTTAATTATATGTATCACTGGCTAGCATGTTGTGTGTTATCTGTGATCTAGATTACCTACTTATATATTGCGTGCAAAAAAAATTCCTATTGATTAGTAAACACAAAATATTTGTTCATACATTATACGATGTATAAAAAGGATTTTACGTAGTTTACAAGTTACATCTCTTACAGAATATGTTGCTACAAATGTGCATATTAGAAGGCTTATACTTACAGGTCATAGTTAGATCATCAATATGTTGTAGATTTTACAGGTCATCTGTCTACATGATATAATCCCAATGGTTGTGGAGCTGAGTATTATCCCTTTTCTAGTTCATATAATTGGAGCATCTGAGTTTGACTGCTTATATATTGCACTATTAACTGTTACAAAAAATGGAATGCAATGATTTAGAATATGTATATCATATACAAAGTGTTTGAAAAAAGAAGTAAGTGCCTGTAATTCATCTGATAGATGGCCAACGACTTATCTGTCTCTCTGATTATTTGCTTCATAAAGAAAATATTTGTTCAGACATAAATTGGCATCAGGAACTAATTATGCACATGTTAAAAATTATTGTCTCTCACTTCATGGTTATCTAAGTCATCTTCTTATAGTCTATGTGTTACATGAATTGTGGATTATATATGTTAAGGTAGGGGAAATCATCACTCCAAAGTTAGATATTTTGTCGTGTAACGACTAAAAATGTATAAATTTTTGGGTTAAGCCTTGTAGGGTTTAAGTGTTATAGTTAAATGTGCGTATGCTATGAGATCCAGATACCCATGCCTGTTTTGAGCACTAGAGTGACGACACTAAAGGCCAAGGTGAGTAGCCCCATTCAGTTACAACTTTGTTTTACAGTTATGGTTTGATTTTGATAGTTGTTTATCGAGCTGCATCTTGTTAGTATATTGTATTTCCCTGTGAGGCGTCTGGGTTTGACCTTTCTACGTTTTAGGTTTCTAGGTAGTCCTATTGGTATAGGGGACTCTGCCAAAATTCTGGAAACTCCTAAGGACTTAACCGTGTGAGTCTTATTTGCATTCCAGGACGAATGTTCCTAAGGGGGGAAGGATGTAACACCCCACCTGTCTGAACGTTTAAATTAATTTGTACTTTTGGTTACTTCATATTTTAGGAAAGATGTTTTACAAGTTAATCTAATCCCTCAATGGTCATATGCTAAATTTTGAAGTCAATCAAGTTACGAAATAAATATTGGCAAAAGTTATCGTAACTTACTTTAGTAAATTCTCTAAAATTTGGGCTAAATGTCTTGGAGCTTTTCTCCCAATCTATAAGGTGTTAGAGGGTCCCCATACTACTAAATTAAAGGTCTACGAGTCTAGTTCCCAAGCATAAAACCGGTTTTCCATGCAACTTCAGAATAGAGAGATATTTGCGTTTTCGTGAGATTGCACAAGCAGACACGTGAAGTGGCCCAAGTCGGAAGGATATATATAGTCAATTTCCATCATTTTCTCTTCATTTTTTCACATAACCAGCTCACAAAATCAGAGAAAAACTCCCGAAATACTCCATGGATCTTTGTGATCTGATCTTGAAAGCTTCCTGAAAGTTTCTCTATTTCGCAAGCTCGTCATTTTGGTATAGTTTTCCCCAATAATTTCGTGGTATAGCTTCGGGGATGTTGAGGCAGCGACTTATAGGCCCTATAGGGTGTTATTGGTGCTTTTAAGAGGGTGAATAGGAAGGTAAAAAAGTTCTTTTATCGTTTTATATCTACTTTAGACCTAAGGTAGTATTTTACAATGAAATTTTTTGTTTTTCGTTGATTTGTCGTAGTATTTTGTACTCTTGATTGTTGATTGATCTTGTACCATATTATAGTGTTGATGGGGTACAGACAGAAGTCATAGATCTTGTATTCACCAGAAAAGGTATGTTAAGGTTATCCTTGCTTCTTGGCATGATTCCTTAGACCCTACTAGTGATATGGCTAGTATATTATTGACAAGCTATTTATAGTTGTAGTAGTTGATTGTGTTGGTTGTCTGAATAGATATATTTATCCCTTGATGAGACTCTCATTCTATGGATAGCGACCCCTTGCCATATATGACTTAGATTACTAGTATAGGTCGCTTGCAGCTTATATTGCTCATCTTTGGGGCTGCTTGAGTACTTCAATATTCTAGGCTATTAGATTGCTTGTTGTTTCCCTCGGGGCTATAGTGGTGAGCTTCAAGGATTTTTTTAAGCCTTAGGGGCTATTTGCAGGTTACCTAAGGGGCTATTGAAGTTTATTAAAGCCTATGGGCTATTTTGATTGCCTACGGGGCTATAATAAAGCCTGTTAACTTACGGGCTATAATGGTTGCCTAAAGGGGCTAGATTGAGGCCTACAGGCTAAAGAGTTGCCTACGGGGCTATTATTAGGCTTTTTCACTAATGGACTATAAGATTTGCCTAAAGGAGTCTTGATTGAGGCCTACAGGTCAAATATTTACCTACGGGGCTATATGAAACATGTTCACTTATGGGCCATAACATTTGCCTAAAGGGGCTAGATTCAGGCTTACAGGCCAAAGACATGCCTTTGGGGCTATATGATATGCCTTAAGGGCTTAGTACGAAGTGACTTAGGGGATAAATATGTTTCCTACGTGGCTAGATATGTTGCCTGTGGGGCTTAATAAGTTGCCTATGAGGCTAGATACAAATATAGGAGCCTTGTGTGCTCAAATAAGATACAAGAGCTTTGTGTGCTCAGATACAAATGTGAAGTGCCTTAGGGGCTAGATATAAAATTTCCTTCGAGGCTATAAAGATATACAATTTCCTTCGAGGCTATGTGTAGAGTGCCTGAGGGGCTATCGAGATGTAATAATTGCCTATGGGGCCTGGGGATTACCAATAGGGGTATATAGATTGATTTGGCACCTCTCAAGCTTATAGGGGCTCGAGTAGGTGGTTTTGTTTAATATTTGTTCGTGCCGTGCTTATGAGGGTCGGTTAGGTTATTATTTGATTATTATTGTATGATGTGCCAGGAATAGTTAGGTTGTATTATGATGATTGTTGACCTTCCCCCTCATGTACTTCATTATTTGAGGATATTAGTTATCTCGATTCAGGTAAGCCAATTGCTCAGTTTGTTATGATTTATAGGGTTAAGTCGAGAATATGTAAGTACATTCTGGGTAACCTCTAACTCTCTACTAGAGTATTTACAGTACTTATGATATCAATTTCAACTATTTATAGATTCAGGAGCAGGTAAGTATGCTTAGATTATGTTTGACTCTCTTATTCGATTGCATATTAGCATTACATAATACCTGCTCAGTTATTCAGTTGCCTTTCATACTCGGTAAATTATTTTGTACTGATGCCCCATTGCTTGGGAGGGGGGCTACATTCATGCCTGCAGGTCCTGATAGATGACCAAATAGGACCTCTGAGAAGTATGGTCGAGCGCCAAGAAGTTGGCTAGCTCCTTTCTTCCTGAGTTACCAGAGTTTTTGAGGTTCGTTACTTTTTACTGTAAGTGGATGTTGGGTAGGTCAGGGCCCTATCCTGACCAATTTCATTACTCTTAGAGGCTTGTAGACTTTGGGTTGTATAGACATATGTGGTTAGTTGTGTTGGCCTTGTTGCTTTGTTTTTTTTAGCATAGTGGCTTATTAGCCTTGATTAATATGTATATATGTGTTCCATTTATATGTTTCTAGATATCATGGTAGCCTTGACGGCCTGCATAGGATTTAGTTCTTAATCTATATGAATTGCTGAGAATAGCTGAGTTTATTACATGTTATGTTGACAGGGGCCTTGCCGGCCGAGGGCTTATTTTTATGCTGAGATATACCAATTTATTTTCTTGATTTTATGGTTGGTATTACACCAGTAGCATAGTTATCCAATAATGGTCAGCTCAGGTCTAGGTTGGCATTATGTGGCAGTTGTGTTCCTAAGTTGGGGTGTGATAAACTTGGTATCTGAGCAACATCGTATCCTAGGTAGTCTACAAGTTGTGCCTAGTACAGTCTTGGTTATTATTCGGGAGGCTACATGACATTTAGAAATGGTTATTATTTTTCCCCTCCAATTCGTGCGATAATCTAAGTTAGAAAGGGGTATTTTTGGCAACCCTCAGTTAAGAATCATCCAGAATCTACTTATTAAAGGCAATGTTAGATTAGACTACGAGGCCAAGCGCTAGTACTGCCATAGGGATAATACTTAATTTGTTATTGCTAGCTGTACGAGTGACTTCTACAGGTTGTGTGCCTTAAGTATCTCTGGCTAGATAAAGACCTATGGGTTCCATTGCGTTGGACTCGAAGGTAAGTATTTCAGAATTATTATATGAGAATATATATGTAAAGATTATCCCTTTTATGTTATACTGCCAAAGTTTAGCAGGAATTATTGTCTGCCGTAAGTTAGAGTTAATGAATTTTTATTTAAAGGGCTACACATAGTTGATGAAAATGTCCTTAATTACAGGTTATATAGTAGGAGATAAATTTTTTTGAATAAGTGATGACTTATTTTGAAATTAATTGTTTGATATCAATATTATTTGAGTAAAGTATTTTTTTTTAAAAAGAGGAAAAAGGTTCCATCTAGGATATCATTTTGCTGGAGGGTAGAAGAGTGATTGAATAATTTACAATGGCATCAATTATTTACTGGATTTAGTCAGCATTAGTTTGTATGCAATACATATTTTGTAGTTTACCGGTGGTGTGATTCATGGTTTAGAGTTCATCAGTTTATCTGTTTCTTGCTTTGTAGCTAGCTGATATATATAACTGGCTTTAAAGTTTTTCAGTTGCATTCTAGATACACTATAGATCATGTATTATGACTAGGTGGAGTCATGAGGTAACCTATAGTTATAAGAGGCAATAGATACCTACCAGATTAAGTCATTACAAAGTCAGAAAGTATGTGTTATAGATTACATACTTGTAAAAGTACATGTGGTGCATATTTCATAGCTTAAAGGTATGCATGTTTCCCATTATTATCTGCATGTTAGTTTTCTTGTTTTGTTCCCTTAGTGGCCTGGTATTGGCATTTGGTTGCATCATTGATCTCCTAGGTGTAGGGTACGTGCTATAAAATTTAGTGATTATGCACCTATATGCTATAAGAAGTAGGAACTGTTGTTGATAAAGCTTTTGCATTAATTGTTTTAGTAAATACATATCTTTATGTTGTGTATTTTACAGAAGTTTATTCATATGTCCTTTCATTGATAAAAGTTTTATTGCATGAACCTGCTTTCCATAAGTCAGGTGTACAGTTAAAGAAAGATCTGTATATTGCATATAGAATTATTAAAATATGACCAAAGATTATAATCACGATTAAAATAATCTTATTAAATGCTCCTTAGCTTGCAAGGGCATTAGATGCCTATCAGAACACATCTCCCAGATTATACATGATAAGATGTCGTAGTACACTATGGTAAGACTACATGTGCCATAGATTTCATGATATATGATACTGTTTTTATTAGTTTACCACCAAGCTTGCTAAGTGCCTTTTAAGGATTAGCAATTTACAAATTACTTGCGCTATGAATTTTCTGCCCACAATTTACATGCTATGTGAAACTTTGAGTACATGACATTTACTTTATATAGACTCTGCCTATCTTCAACATATTATATGAGGTACTGAAATATACATGCACCCCTCTCAATATGAACTTTGTAGCAATGATTTCTTAAAAGGGTTAAAAAATACTTGTCATAATTATTCAATTTTATGATTGAGCATGGTTTTGAGTGGATGCTCTAGCTAAGTCTTTGCATTTGATATGTTAAGCATTATCAGTAGTCTCAATTAATTGCAAGCATGTTAATTCGAAATTGATAAAGTGTTTACAACTTCTAAGATTGTGAAAAGGAGGTATACATATACGTGAAGACCTAGCCTCTACCTTAGTGCAATACCTATTACTTCATACAATTTTAGGGGTCTAGTTCATGAGGCGTTTTCATCTTTGAGTCCTCCATAGAAGGAGGGTAATGAGAGTTTATTTTATAGGAGTTTTATATGATAGTGGTAGATACCTTATTACAGCTTTTCATATTCTTTAGTGATGAAGGTATGTTTATTACTTTACATTGTTATTGCATAAGAGGGAGGCAATATTCTTTACTTTCATAAAGTATTTTAAGTATTCTAAATATTATTTTATTTTTCCCTAAGACTTGTATAGTAGGTTTCAGATACAAGCTATTTCATTGAATATACCTCCCTTGTGATCAGAAACTCATATGTGATTCTCAATCCAGTTTGTTGATCTTTTTGGGAAGACAGTTGATCTCCTTAGAGATCGAGTCATAAATTAGCTAGTGACCTTAGATTATACCTTCATGTAATAAAGGGATAGTCAGAAAGAGCTGGCTAAATCAATTAAGTGTGCCTTTATGAAAATAATAAATAATGATGTGAGCCTATATGAGGGTAGCTCTTGTTGATAGTCTATTGAGTTTTATTTGTTAGCCATAATGCTTATCTTCTAGTTTTCCAAAAATGTGTTTATCAATTGTGGAGATTAAGTTGCTACACAAAGGTCTACTTGATTATAGAGCCAAAGTTAATTATATGTATCACTGGCTAGCAGGTTGTATGTTATCTCTGATCTAGATAACCTACTTATAGATTGCGTGCAAAATAAATTTCTATTGATGAGTAAACACAAAATATTTGTTCATACATTATACGATGTATAAAAAGGATTTTACTTGGTTTATAAGTTACATGTCTTATAGAATATGTTGCTACATATGTGCATATTAGAAGGCTTATACTTACAGGTCATAGGGAGATCATCTACATGTTGAAGATTTTACAGGCCGTCAGTTTACATGACATGTTCCCAATGGTTGTGGAGCTGAGTATTATCCCTTTCCTAGTTCATTTTATTGGAGTATCTGAGTTTGACTGCTTATATGTTACACGATTAGCTATTGTAAACACCGAAATGCAATGGTATAGAATATGTATATCATAAGCAAAGTGTATGGAAAAAGAAGTAAGTGCATCTAATTCACCTGTTAGACAGTCCACGACTTATCTGTCTCTCTGATTATTTATTTCATAAAGAAAATATTTGTTCAGACATAGATTGGCATCAACAACTAATTATACGCATGTTAAAAATTATTGTCTCTCACTTCATGGTTATCTAAGTTATCTTCTTATAGTCTATGTGTTACATGAATTGTGAATTATATGTATTAAGGTAGGCAAAACTATCACTCCAAAGTTAGATATTTTGTCGTGTAACGACTAAAAATGTATAACTTTTTGGGTTAAGCTTTGTAGGGCTTAAGTGTTATAGTTAAATGTGCGTATGCTATGAGATCCAGATGCCCATACCTGTTTAGAGCAACAGAGTGACGACACTAAAGGTCGAGGTATGTATCCCCATTCAGTTACAACTTTGTTTTACAGTTATGGTTTTATTCAGATAGTTGTTTATTAGTATATTGTATTGCCCTGTGAGGCGTCTGGGCTTGGCCTTTTTGCATTTCAGGTTTCTGGGTAGTCCTATTGGTATAGGGGACTCTGCCATAACTCTGGAAACTCCTGAGGACTTAACCATATGAGTCTTATTTACATTTGAGGACGAATGTTCCCAAGGGAGGAAGGATGTAACACCCCGCCTGTTTGAACGTTTAAATTAATTTGTACTTTCTAGGTGAGAGTAAGAGTACTTAATATTTTAGGAAAGATTTTTTACAAGGTAATCTAATCCCTCAATGGTCATATGTTATGTTTTGAAGTCAAGTAAGTTATGAAATAAAAATTGGCAAACGTTATCGTAAGTTACTTTAGTAAATTCTCTGAAATTTGGGCAAAATATCTTGGAGCTTTTCTCCCAATCTATAAGGAGTTAGAGGGTCCTCAACCTACCAAATTTAAGGTCTACAAGTCTAGTTTCCAACACATATAACTATTTATTCATACGACTTCAGAATAAAGAGATATTCACATTTTCGTGACACTGCACAAGCAGACACGTGAAGTGGGCCCAAGTTAGTGGAAGGATATATATAGTCAATTTCTATCATTTTCTCTTAATTTTTGAACAAATCTATATCAAAAAATCAGAGAAAAACTCCCAAAATACTCCATGGATCTTTGTGATCTTATCTTGGAAGCTTCATGAAAGTTGCTCTATTTCACGAGCTCGTCATTTTGGTATAGTTTTCCCCATCAATTTTGTGGTATAGCTTCGGGAGTGTTGAGGCAGTGACTTATTGGCCCTATAGGGTGTTCTTGGTGTTGTTAGGAGTATGAATAGCATGGTAAGAAAGTTCTTTTAACATTTTATAGCTACTTTAGACCTCGGGTAGTATTTTTCAATGAAAATCCGTGTCTTTTGTCGAATTGTCATAGTATTTTGTACTCTTTATTGTTGATTGATATTGTACCATATTATAGAGTTTATGGGGTACGGGGAGAAGTCATAGATCTTGGATTCACTAGAAAAGGTATGTTAAGGCTATCCTTTCTTCTCGGCATGATTCCTTAGAGCCTACGAGCGATATAGCTAGTATATTATAGACAAGTTATCTATAGTTTTAGTCGTTGATTGTGTTGGCTGCCTGAATAGATATATTTATCCCTTGCTGTGACTCTCATACTATGGATAGCAACCCCTTGCCATACATGACTTAGATTACTAGTATAGGTCGCTTGTAGCTTATCTTGCTCACCTTTGGGGCTGCTTGAGTACTTTAATGTTCTAGGCAATTGGATTGCTTGTTCTTTCCATGGGGGCTATAGTGGTGAGCTTTAGGGATTTTACTTGTGCCTTCAGGGCTAACTGCAGGTTGCCTAAGTGGCTATTGAAGATTATTAAAGCTTATGGGCTATTTTGATTGCCTACGGGGCTATAATGAAGTTGGTTTACTTACGAGCTATAATGTTTGCCTAAAGGGGATAAATTGAGGCCTACAAGCGAAAGAGTTCCCTACGGGGCTATTATAAATCCTGTTCACTCATGGACTATAAGATTTGCCTAAATGAGGCTAGATTTAGGCCTACGGGTCAAAGAGTTACCTACAGGGCTATATGAAGCCTGTTCACTTATGAGCCATAATAATTGCCTAAAGGGGCTAGATTCAGGTTTACATGCCAAAGAGATGCCTTCGAGGCTATATGATATGCCTAAAGGGCATAGTACAAAGTTCCATAAGGGCTAAATATGTTGCCTACGAGGAAAGATATGTTGCCTATGGGGCTAAAAAAGTTTCCTATGAGGCTAGATATACATATAGGATCCTTGTGTTCTTAGGTACAGATACATGAGCCTTGTGTGCTCAGATACAGGTGTGAAGTTCCTTAGGGGCTAAATATACAATTACTTTCGAGGCTATACATATATACAATTGCCTTTGGGGCTATGTGGAGAGTTCATGAGGGGCTATCAAGATGTAATAATTGCCTACGGGGCTAGGGGATTACCAATAGGGGTATATAGATTGATTTGTCACCTCTCGGTCTTATGGGGGCTCGGGTAGGTGGTCTTGTTTGATGTTTGTACCTGTCGCGCTTATGGGGGGCGGTTAGGTTATTTTTTAATTATTATTGTATGATGTGTTAGGAATAGTTAGGTTGTATTATGATGATTGTTGACCTTCCCCCTCGTGTACTTTATTATTTGAGGATATTAGTTATCTCGATTTAGGTAAGCAAATTACCCAGTTCGTTATGATTTGTAGGGTTAAGTCGAGAACATGTAAGTACATTCTGGGTAACCTTTGACTCCCTACTGGAGTATTTACAGTACTTATGATATCAGTTTAAACTCTTTATAGATTCAGGAGTAGGTAAGTACGCTTAGATTATCTTTGACTCTCTTATTCGATTGCATATTAGCATTACACAATACCTGCTCAGTTATTTAGTTGCCTTGCATACTCGGTACATTATTTTGTATAGACGCCCTATTGCTTGGGGGCACTGCATTCATGCCTGCAGGTGTTGATAGATAACTAGATAGGCCTTCCAAGTAGTATGGTCGAGCGCCAACAAGTTGGTTAGATCCTTTCTTCTGGAGTTACAAGAGTTTCTGAGGTTCTTTACTCTTTGTTGTAAGTAGATGTTGGGTAGGTCAGGGCCTTGTCCTGACCAAGTTCATTTCTCTTAGAGGCTTGCAGAATTTGGGTTGTATAGACATATGTGGTCAGCTGTGTTGGCCTTGTTGCTTTTTTTTTTTTTAGCATTGTGGCTTATTGGCCTTGATCAATATGTATATATGTGTTCCATTTATATGTTTTTAGATATCATGGTATCCTTGACTGCCCACATAGAATTTAGTTTTTAATCTATATGAATTACGGAGAATAGCTCAGTTTATTACATATTATGTTGACAAGGACCTTGCCACCCGAGGGCTTATTTTTAAGCTGAGATATACCTATTTATTTTCTTGATTTTATAGCTGGTATTATACCAGTAGCATAGTTATCCAATAAAGGTCGGCTCAGGTCTAAGTTGGCATTAGGTGCTAGTTGTGTCCCTAAGTTGGGGCGTGACAACTATAGTCCAAAAGAAACCATGTTATGATTCATATGTATTCCTTCTATGCATGACTCTCATTCGAGGAAGAAAGATCCCATGAGGGAGATATTGTAACACCTCACATTGTGAATTATTTTTTAGGACATCCCATATGTGTGTTAAAGCTTCATACTAATGTTACTTGACTCAAAGATCAGTTAAAAACTAGTCCAAGATCTTATTGGCAAGCTATGGGGGGAAGGGGATAAAAACTAAGTCTGGGTGGCATAATAATAGCCAGGGCACTACCCCGAGGGGCAAACTTTAGTGAGGTTATTTGTAGGCCAAAGGTCCATGGTGCCCTTCCCATAGCTCTACAGGGCATTAAGCAGCGCGACACCCTGAGGTCTGTACGGTCAAACATTTTACACTTTGTCCATTTAAGGGTATTTTTTGTCCTTTTGGGTAGTCATTATACACATTTTAAACCCATTTTGAAACACATAAACACTTGCATACAAATTAAGCTCTTTATTCTTCTCTGTCCCCAACATAAACTACAAGGATTTCAAGAAAACTAGGGTTAAAATTTAGGAATGAGCAATCTTTCAGGTTTGTTCTCCAAGTTCTAGCACCCTCCATTAGCTAAGGTATCTAAGGGTATACTTCATGTTGTTATTCCCATGAATTTCATATCCATGTTCTCAAGTAGTCTTCTATGAATGAACTATGGTTAGATTAAACTCTCATGTCTTGAATCCTTCATGATTCTATATGAAATTCCTAGAACCCTCTATGCAAGTATTCTACTCTTATGGTACTTCTACGTCTATGTCATTCAAATGGGTTCTCTACATTATCTTATGAATAATACTTTATCTTTATGATTTTCATTGATAGATTAAAAAAAGACATGATTATTATGATTTCTCCCCAAATTGTGAAATCTCTTTAAGAATATAATTTTCATCACTATGATATGATATTCCATATATGACTTTAAAACTACGAAACTACTTTGGAAATGTAATTTTCATAACTTATGATATGAATTCTCTTAGTTAGGCATTTTGAGATGATATAACTCTAACTTATGAATTATGCCAAAACAATATAATCTTAAATAATCTCAAGCGATGTTACTAAATTGTAACATATGAACATGAGTCAAAGATCTATATTTTACGAACATGAGTCACAACGGCTTAAATATGATCACATGAGATTAAATGAGCTAAATTGTTAACTAATAAAGTGTAAGTTTAAATTAAAAATGCCTAAAACTATATTTGCTTACATAGGTTATGGATCGTACTGTTGATTGGAGAAACTTCTTCATGTGCCTATTGTAAGGGCATATTATGAATCCTTTGCAAGCAAAAATTATTACATGTATATCCCATACCCGGCAAGGTATGGGATGACTAAGCTGATCGGGACAAGATTAGACATCATGTGCTTATATGGTTCTTTATTCCATTACATCATTTGACACCCATAACAATCTAAAACATGATGAACAAACTTGACTTTGAACATTTTATCTGATTTGAGCTTATATTCCTTTTAGATCACGATTCTACTTTATTGACTGTATCAATTTTATTGATATATATTTCATATTTCTATCTGCCTCTTTACATATAGTATATTCCACAAACTTATATCATTTGGCACTGCCTCTTTTAATAATGTAAACTCAGGTACTCTGACATGCGATCCAATGCTTTGGTAGGTTCCTCCCTTTTAGATTTTTGTTAGCCCTCCGTTCTTACTAAGGGCTTAGTTTAAGTTAGTTGTTTCTATTTTATGTTTAGTAAAGGTATGTTGGGAGCCTTGTCCTAATAATCAATATTTTTAGACATGTTTAGAGGTTTCATAGATAAATAATTAGTTTAGATTGTGTATTGTTACATTTTGACCTTCGTGTCATATTTGATGGAACTCATGGTCATTTAAAGAAATATTTTCATTGATACAATTTATTTTTTAAATTCTTTATGCCATGTCTTCCGCCTATATATAAATGTATGATCATGTTCATGCCATGTTATAGGTATGCTTGGGCTATCACTGACATTGAGTGTCGCCCCGTCAGGGTATAGGCTTGGGGTGTGACAATTCTTTTATGGATAGCTTAATGCGAAGAACTGCACACACTGGTACTTAATCAATGTGAACTCTAAGGTGAGTGCATCAAATGACTTCTTTGAAATCAATATGTTCTTATTCGTTTGATGCTCCTGGAGGACTATATTCATCTGCTATCTTAGCTAGACTTTTACATTAAATATCAAGATCAAAATAATCAGATGCATTCCATGAATGGGGATCCGTTGTTCAATTATCAAGAGAAAACCTCGATTGTTGTAGCATAAATTTCTTTTTACCTCTAAACTATGTTGT
This sequence comes from Jaltomata sinuosa, assembly GCA_003996215.1. Lineage (NCBI taxonomy): Eukaryota > Viridiplantae > Streptophyta > Magnoliopsida > Solanales > Solanaceae > Jaltomata > Jaltomata sinuosa. Next base: position 18,223 of record QJPP01004393.1, read on the forward strand.
TAAGGAGTCAATTTTTACACTAGCTGTTGTTGTCGTAAAACCTCAATAGGTTGATATGGAAATACAAAACCAAACATGACCTAGATATGCTAGGGTAAAAATTGAGGTTGATCTATTGTCTGAATTATTACAAAGGGTTAGTGTTGGAGTGAGAAAGAAGGAAACTGGAGAAATCAAATCAAAATGGATAAAGATCAAAATATGATCATCTCTCTATGTGCTGTTAAAAATGTAAACTATAGGGAAATAACAAAAAATGTCTCATATTACATCCTAAATTACTTTATAAAGAGGAGAGAGTAGCTAAAGATGAAAGAAATAACAACTAGGCCGCTCCAAAAAAAAATATTGCCCAATGCAAAGTGATGGGGAAATAGGATATTAATCAGGTATGAGAACATGTGAAAGACAATACCAATTGAAAGACAAACTCAAAGACAAAAAAGAATAACTGAATAGCCAAGAATAATGCTAATAACACAAGACCTATTAAAACTGATAACAAGTATGTTGCATTGGGTTATGAGGATGAGTAGCAACAAAAGGACGAAAGAAAATAGTGCCAACAAGAATGGTGATGCAACATCAACAGGTAGTAAGGCTATCTAGCAAATAGAAAACAAGTAGGTTAATCATGTCCAATAAAAAAGTGTGAATAAGGATGACAATTAGGTGATGAGCAGAAAAAAATAATTAACAAATGAAGGGCAAATAAGATGAAAAGGTCCAATCTAAAGAATCTGAATCAACCAAAACCTGGGTAGACATTAGAGAATGTGGGTGTGAAGGATAGCCTCACCTATGAAAGGTTACAGTTGAGATTCTTGATCATCAGGTTTGTAGGTTGAGAAATAAGGAAGTCGCTTCGGTGAAAGTTCTTTGGAGAAATCGGTTAGTTGAGGAAGCTACTTGGGAAGTAGAAGCAGCTATGATGGCTAAGTACTCTCACCTCATTCCTTCAGATCTAGTTTTAGCTTGAGGTAATAGTTCCTCTCATATTCCTCAGTTCATCCTTATATGTTTTCCTTCAGTTGTATGTTCTCTCAGCTATTCCTACATTTTCAGTATGCTTTCATGTACTTAGGACTCAGTTCAGTTTAAATTGGCTTAAGGAACACAGTTGGTAGGGATTGAAGATCTTTCCCTCTAAATTCAAATTGTTTAGCCTGCATTCGAGGATGAATGATCCCAAGGGGGAGATATTGTAACACCCCAGAAAATCCTGAGCTCAGAACTAGACAAAAAACCTAAGTGTTCAGCTGTCAGAACTCAGAACAAAAACCAGGGACCAAGACCACGAGCCATGGACTAAACCACGAGCCATGGAATGATCCTGTTCAAACAGTCCTGCAGATAGACTCTCAAGTCCTAATCCACAAGAGGGATCCATGAACCATGGATGGAACCAGGGCCGTGGTTTCCATCCATGGAAATTGACTTGAGGATCAATAGTTTCTCTTAGAACCACGACCACACTCGATGGACCGTGAAATGATCTATGGTCCATAGATTGGGGTCATGGAAATAGGAACTATAGCCTGGCAAAAGGCCCAGGAACCATGACAGGGTTTTACAGGCCGTAGAAGCATCCACAGACTATGGTTCCCACCTGTGGAACTCAGGTTGCAACTTTTTTAGCAGTTTTCTAATTTAATTCCAGGGGCATTCTGGTCTTTTGCCTAACCTTTTTAACTCCTACACTTAGTCGTTTTGGGTGTAATTTATGTGGTTTTCATTTTATCTAACCTTAATTCCCCAATTCTCCAAAAATGAATCGACTCTTAGCGAATAACTGAGAAAACAAATGCTACTTTACTCTCAAGAAAAAGCAGAGGTTTCTTTAAAATTTAGGCTTCAATCTAAGAGTTCTTCTGTAGATTCTACTTCCAGGTATTTGGGATTTCATCAATGGGTTACTTTCACCCATTGATTCCCTAGATTCAGTCAAGTTCTCCAATTTCAGTTAAATTTTCAGAACCTACGGTTCGTATGATTTTGATAAATCCCCTTGTATATCCGTTTCCCTATGAATTACGAACCTTTATTTGCATATTCCTCGAAGCCTAGTATTATTATGTTCTCAGAACCCTAAAACCCTTACTATGTGATATCATCCTTGAATTTTGAGTATATGTCTGAACTTCATAGTTTAGTCAGATTCTAGTATTGTTATGAGTAGTAAAATTCATCAGGTTGGTAGGTTATGAACACCCGATCAATTTCAAGTTCATGAATTTTTAGTTAGACATTCAATCAGTCAAAACTTCATAATTATAATGCTCTTAGTTTCAGTATTATTGTGCATTCTCAAAATAATCAACATTTCAGCTATCCAGTATGTCAGTTGTTTGGTAATTTACTTATTTAGTTGGGAGTAGACTTAGCACCGAGCGGATGAAGGGATCAAGTCTCACTCATTATCTTAGGCTGAGACCTTTAGTATAAGTACCTAAGTCCCAGAATTATGGTGCTACATAGGTTCTACAGGGGTAACCCGTCAGTGCAGGCTTGACACCCTGGTCATTTGTTGGAAATCAGATTAGTGGATCCATGCTAGTTATGTTTGTACACTTGGCAAGGTACGAACACCCTCCCAGCTAAGGTTACAGGTGGTCCCCACAGTTAGCTCAGCTTGGGGTATGTCGATTAACAGTAGCTCCCATAGTTCAGATTAAGTATTGCATTGACCATGTGTTCAGTTATTCAGTTCAGTTTAGCATTATACAATTATATGTTTAATACTTGGTCATTACATCAGTTTACCTTTCAGTCTCATGGTTCAGTTATCATTTATGTTCAATTTATTTCATCATATCCAGCTTATCTAGATTAGTGCATATCCCTCATGCTTAGTACATTCAGAGTACTGACATATACTTTTGTGCTACATCCTATTATAATATAGGTTCAGGCATTCAGCATCCAGACTACGCTTAGTACGATTCTTCAATTCGTTCAGCAGCTCAGTTGGTGAGTCCTCATACTTCGAGGATGAGATTTATGCTCTCCTTATTCAGTATTGTTTTTCATTTTTCAAACTTTTAGAGTTAGCTGGGGGCTTGTCCCAACAATTCATCTCATGTAGAGGATTTTAGACATAGAAGTTAGTTTTCAGCTTATACAGTAAGACTATTTACATATTCAGATGTTTTAAACTGATATGATTACATTAGTTTAGCTTCTGCATTAATAATGCTTTACTGAAAAATACTTAGTACATGCCAGGCCATGGGTTAGCTTGGGGTCACTTGTGACTCTAAGCACCATGTTGCGTGTAGGGTGTAGTTGATAATGCTCAAAAGAACTCTTCAATAGGAGGTAGTAACGATCGTCAGAGCAAAACAAAATTTATATTCCCAATGAGTGTCAGAGTTGATCCCACAGAGAGTACATATGATGATTTGCCAAGAGACAGTCAAATAATATTTACCAAGAGAGTACATGTTCAACAACTTAAAGTAAAATTTGGGGAAACAAGGAAAGGGAAATTATCAATGTCGCAATTCGAACAAGAAAGCAATGTAAACAAGTGATTTGTATTCAAGAGAGAAGGATGACTAGAGGTATGTTTCCGATGGAATTTGAATGGGGTTAGGGTACTTGCTTAATTATGCAAATTCTCACCAAAAGATATGGGTAGCATTGGTTTTAGTCATGTTTGTCAATCTCTCATCTTCCAAACATATATCTAAAGGTCTTTTCTCAAGCACCATGGTTTAAACATAAATCAACCAATTCAAACTTGGGGAAGCCATACTATTTCTAGCTTAGAATCTTAGATGAGAGTTTCCGTTGATCGAGCTATTTATAGCCTCAATCTAAGGTGGAAACCTCAAATTCACACTATTGAATTCCTTCTGAATTATGAACCACCCTTTCAAGCAAGAACACAATTATGTAAATTCAACAAATGTTTGAAACAATCAATTTTAGCATTAAAACTTTAGGAATTCAATAGACCTATGTAAATTTATCAATTATAAACGCAATTAAGAAAGACTCATACCCAAATTAAAATACCCATCATACACATACCCCTAGACAAGCCAATTATCCACTCATGATAAAGAAATAAGAGATTATAGTAATAGGGTAATTCAAATTTCCATTCATAGTTATGCCAATATCCAAATCCAAGCTCAATTTGGTACAAAAGTGGTGGATTCTCCAGGTAGAAGATGAAGAGAATACAAATTCACTCTCTATCTTCCTTGGGAACCTCTCTATGCTCAAAACTATTCAATAATGTGTTAAAAACACTCTGGCACACACCCCAAAAGGGGTTTTAGAAGCATCCTAATGTGTTACTTGAAAGTTGACAAAAATACCCTTTGTGTGTGGTGCAACGCAATGTGCAACATGACATGCAGTCGCACCGCACATTGTGTGTATCGCGCGACTCCTTTTCTCATACCAATGACTCCAGTTGCTTTACCTATGATGTGCGAAGGGAGGTTCGGACTGCACATGCTATTTTGCGCATTGCACAACGGCCGCACCTCTCGGCAGATTCTTCTCTTCTTTTGATCACCTTCACACTTCAACTCTTTTAAGCTCTTTTGGGTCCAATTCCCTTGTTATTTACTTTTGACCAAGAGTACCTGTATTTGCATCAATAATAGTAATAAGTACATCTAAATTTAATCAAAATATGGCAATAATTCATGATTAAAGGCTCAATAAGTTGGTAGATTACACAACTTATCAAACTCCCAAACATGAACTATTGCTTGTCCTTAAGCATGATACTCACAAAGTAATGAATGAATTATGCTCTAAGACTCAATAGGGTGCACACATGATTACTCTAACTTTAAAAATTAAAAAAAAATAACAAACAAAAAAACTCAAACAAAAAGACTCAACTACACTGCTCATCTCAATTTGGACCACCACATTCTCAAGGAAATTGCTCATTTCAAAACATTTTAGGAAACGGACTTCATTTGTCATTCAAATCAAGAGAATTTATCATCCAAAACAAGATATTCAAGCTTTTCAAGTCATTGGCATGGAACTTCAAGGTTTGCCTCGAGATTCGGCACATAACTTGTCTCATTCATTCCTCTCAATTAAAATTGAGACTTTACCATTCCTTCAAGTGTGCAATGCCACATACCATAAGAGCGAATCCCACTCACAATCATGCATTTAATAAGACAAAGGTATTATAAGAGAACTAAAAGACTCTCACTCTTTCAAAGAAATTCGAGCGCACACGCATTGAACCATATGCTTTCCCTTTATGTAATTCACCACTAATATAGATTTACGGAGCTCGGAATCACTAAGGACTTGCGAGTTACAATGTTGGCTAGGGCTAAGGTATGAATTGCTTTTGGATAAAGTGACTAAGCCTCACTAATGCTCTTTGTGATCATTCAAACACTGCTCACATTTTCAAACAATTACTTCACCTTATTTCTCCCTCCCACAATCCTAAAGTTCCCCTTCAACTTGATTATTCAACTTCCTTTATCCTCTTTACATGGTAGCACAAATTCCTTCTTTTCTTTCCATTTTGCTTATTTCATTTGATCATTTGAAGAAAATTTCAATTCAAGCATATGATGCTACCTTGCATTGAAACACATCATTTTCTTCTCCACATTGGTGCATGCACCAAAGAACTTATGCTTTTGCGTATGTTATCATTTTAATTCCTCCCAAAACATAGGCTTTTAACCTACGTTTCACTTTTGAGACATTATGGAAGATGGTTGCAAGAATTAATGTTCCAAAAAGGGTCAAGGTGTAAGGTGCCAAAGAAAAGTCACAAGCTCAAAGGGGTTCACTAGAATCAATGTAAAGGGAAGTCAATTTGGGTGAAGTGGCTATTCAAAAAGGGCCTAAAGTCATTTTCTAGGCTGGGTTACATCTAGGATATCACCTTGAATCAATTTTTTTGCATGTTCTAGAGAAAAAATGCACATAAGAACTAAGTACAACCTTACCGCACAAGGCATCACAACATAAGAATTTCACATTGAGTCTCAAAATCAATTGGGACAAATGTCTTTTGACAAGCTATTCTGAGTTTTTTACACACTCGTTTGTGAATCGATCAAGCCAATTAGAGAGTCTGCAAGTCATGACAAGAGAATGCCTTACTCAAAATCATTTTTCCTCTTTTCTTCAATTTTTAAAAACTTCTTGCCAATAAATTTTTTTGGTGGCCTTATTTCGAGATAGGCAAAGCACGAACTCTAATTAATATTAAAATTTGTCATTTTCTCTTAAGAAAGTCGCCTCTCAATCTATCATAGGGAAATACCAACCCAGTTCAACAGAAAAAATAAATGAAAGAAACAAAAATAAAAGAAATTTTTCTTTCTCCTTGGAAAAGAACCGTGGTCTGAAGAAAACTCTTGGAGTTTATTCACAAATTTACTATTAACAAGGTGACCAAACTTTTAAAAGCACTCCTGAATGATTTGAAATCAAGCTTTAGCGTAGGAACTAAGTGCGTTTACAAGGCACGGGATGTAAAACAATGACTCGTGTAAGACCAATCCAGCGATATCGCAAACCATCAATAAAATTAAACCATCAAGCCCGACAAGGGCACAATTAAAGCACTAAACAACAAAATAAATAAAGAAAAGGCCCGGCAAGAAAAATATCACAATCATCCAACACATTCCCGGGAAGGGCCAAATAAAACTATCTGATAGGGAAGTAAAAATGTCAAGGCCCGATAAGGGCACTAAAAAATAACATCTCAAAGCCCAACATGGGAATCCAATAACAATAATAAGATTGCACCACCTCCCCAATAAAAATAAAGCATTGCCCTCTATGCTTAAGCACAACATGTAAGGAAAGGGTGCAAAAACTCCCTGTGAGGACTACTCCTCCTCATCATCTGGTTCCTTTGAACTAGGACCTCCTTCTCCTTGGTGTGAAAAAGAGGTATGTATTAAATCTCCGATCGCCTGTTGGAGAACTTGATACTCATCATCAGCCAACTCCTCATTATCTCCATCATAAGCAACGAAGAGATCATCTATGGGATCGGGAATACGACGGGGCAGGATCATGGCCTCATCTAAGGTGCTTAAATCTGCATCACCTACCGATGCTTTTACTTTGTCCTTGTCCCAATGCTTCTAGATTTCTGCTACAACACCCTCAATGGTATCCAACCTCGTGCAAGGGTTACTCACACTCTCCAATACCCCTTTCATGGCCTTCTTGACAACTTTATGAATTAGTCTAGGTAGCTTAGTAGCTAAGTCAGTCAACTGCCTATCATGAGAATAGGTCAAGTCCACCATCTTTTGGAGGCCACTCTTGGTCAAGGTCGATGAAGAAGGTGGGGGTATATGAGGTGCAATAGTTGTAGGATTTCCCGACTCCGTGAGAGTAGGTGCTTCTAAAGCTTCTCTAGAAGGGGATGAGGCAGTGGGTTCATCATTCGAATCTCCAATCTCAGCATCCTCAAGATGTTGTAGTATGCACTTCTTAAATAGATGGGCATCCATATTTGTTTTCTTGTTAAGGTCAAGCACACTAGTGGCAGGGATGGGCTTGTCAAAGCTGAAGTAGGAAATTCCTACCTTTGCACAAAGTTTGCTGATGAGTACAAGGTAGGGGAATGAGTCACCACCCCTACATGCTTTCCTCCTCATCACCATAGCCACAACCTCCCCAAAATTGGCATGATCCCCCGCCATAATGGAGGCTACTAAAATGGCTCCATCCTAGATAACCTTTTGGTCATTCTGAGAAGGTAGGAATAAGGAGTGGACAAAGTCATACCAAAGGTGAGCCTCAAAGTACATAGTCCGCCTTAGGATATCGCCCCTATAGTGGCCTAAATAGGAGTCCAGGGAGAAATAATAGGAGCATCCCAATCAAGTGGCTTCCGGTCAGTAGTCATCTTAGCCACGAGAGCAGGTGTAAACTCAATTGGGTTGCACAAATAAATGGCATTGATATCAGTGGGAGTTATGTGGATTTCCATACCCCAAATGGTGACTGAATCCAAAATAGAGAAGAGCTCCACATTTCTCTTATAAGCCATAGAATATTGTTTTGCTTGATAGGAGGCGAAACTTCTCGAACCACCTCTTAATAGTAACCTCCGGGTACCTCTTTGAATAGGTACCGCTGGCGGTTGGTGAACTATTGTGGGATGTTGGCTAGATCATCCCCAACTACTGCTAAGTTGAAACTCTACTCCGTGTTGAAGGTTCTTTTCTTATCACGGTCATAGATTACCTTCATACCTTCAACCCCAAAATGAATCCTTTCCTCCTCTGAGATTTGCACAGCAGGAGCAACTGGGGCTTTCTTCTTTTCCTTGGAGGTGGAAGCAGAGGTGGGAGGAGCTGGTGGATTTCTTGGGTTGCGACCTGTGTTGTCCCTGCTAGAATACATTGTCCGCACATGGATATTGTGAGTATTAAGAGTAAAAACAATTTTTTTTGTCTTTTTGAAATATTTAAAGAAGAAAATACTACATGAAGTTAACAAAAATAAAAAATAATTAGAATGCAAAAGAGAAGAAAAACACATCAAGTGACTGATGACATGTGCTATTGATGGGCAGACTGCACCTGACAAAGTGCATGTCACATATTATGTCGCACATGTAAACAGAAATTTGATTGGATTTTTCAGCAGAATGCAAAGGCTAGTGCGATTTGCACCAGCCGATATGCGCATCACATAGTGTTTTGCCCCTTAACCAAGTGAACTGGCAACATGTAAGATCATGGTGCTGTGCCTTGTGTGTTTTGCACATAGAAATTTGTGTGTCACATGCGAAACGCACATTGGAACATATGGAATTTTGAAATTCCTTATTTCCATGTATGTTACATATGTGACACGCAAATCAATATCTGTGGAATGCACTCAGCACCAAGGCAAAAAACCAACACTATCAACAGGCCTTGAGCATAATATGACCAAAACCCAAGTTAACCGGGTACTCAGACTTCCCCGAGAAACTTCAAATAAATTAAAAATCAAGGATAGTCTCAACGATTTCCCTTAAGAAGGATGTTACCCCATCTATCATTGGGAACATCAAGCCTTCACTTAAAAATCAGGAGGCACATTCAATCAATACAATTTCATACCCCTCAACCACAACATTATCCCAACAAGCATATTCAATCAAACAACACATGGGCTCATTGGTAACAATGATTTCAGCCCCAAACATCATTATTTAACAAAACAATTGGGAAAATGATGATTTGCCCTTAAGAATGACGTCACCCAATCTATCATAGGGACAAATCATGCACCAACTCAAGTGGGTTACTCAGACTTCACTCAAACATAAAATTTATGGTTAAAATCTAACACAATCTACATGCATCATTATCACATCAACTTCTAGCAAGTCAATCTTAAGCAACATAAACAATATACACCAAAATTGGGGACCCAAAAATTTCGGATATCACTCAAAAATCGACATGGCAAATTTAATGAGCATGCTTTACAATATGTATTCGTAATCTCTATAAAAATATGTATTAAACACTGGGGAACTTACCACAAGTGAAGATGAGAGGGTAGGAAGCAATAATTAAAGCTTTTTGAGTGCCAACAATGGAGACTCACTTTTTCACCAGAGAAACAATGGCAGTCAACGGCGGTGTTGTAACACCCAAGAATTCGATTCAGCTTTTTAAGTTAGAGACTCTAAATTTTTTGAAACTTTCAAGAATCACAAGTCAAGTTCATGAGTCGTAGATGGAAACAAGAGTCAGGTAAGTGACTCATAAAACCAGTTCTGCAAGCCCTTCTCCGGTCTGAGAACCACCACCGGAGTCTACGAGTCGTGGTTGACTTCACAAGTCATAGAACCTATTCGTGGAACTCAGACTGAGGGTAACCTTTTTCTCTGAGAACCATGAACAGGTTTTATGAATCGTAGAAGCTTCTACGAATCATGGAACCCATCCATGGGAATCAGATCTGCAACTTGAGTTTTGGCTCAGAAACCATGACTCCAATCCACGAGCCGTGGTTACTTCTATGGTCCTTGGAAAGGACCCGTGGAACCTGAAATGGAGTTTTTAAACATCTTTTCTCCAATTAATCAAGGGAATTTCTAAAATTACCCACCCTTTTAACTCTTAAGTGAGGTCATTTTGACCATTTTTAGTAGGGTTTTATTCCCTAATATCCCAAACTCTTCTCATTCTAAGTAATTCTATTCCAAAAGAAGAAAGAACTCCTTCAAGCTCCAAGTCTCAAGCTCCAAGTTCAAGCCTCCATTTATTTTCATCTTGATTAAGCAAGCTCCAATAAGGTATGTGGGCATTCAATAAGGGATTCCTTTAACCCTTATGCCAAAAACCCATGATTTCTACTTTGATTTATAGATTTGTGAAATTAGGGTTCTTACCCAATTTGGGGAAAACTTATGGGTTCAATTTTAAAGCTTCAATTCATGATCATTTATTACTTATCTATGTTTTATTTGAGGTTTCTTAATTGATTTTCTAAAGCCCATGCATTAAAGATAATTTCTAGCATGATACCATTGAATTGCATCATTTCAAGTGAAAATTGGCATGTTTAGATAAATGGCCTTATGTATTTATGAAATTGCATGCCTAATTCTTCAAATTATGAATTTAGAAAGAAAAGTATATTTTGAATTATGGCTATGCTAAGCCTCAAGAACTTATGATATGAGAATTACATGACATCAAATATGTCTTTATGCTTTTCAAATAGATTTGGCATCAGATATGCCACAAGTATATTATGAGCTATATGCATATTTTGAGAGTAGTATTTAGCACTGAGCAATGAGGGTCGATAACGCAAGTCCAAAATTACATTGCCAGTGTACGTTATGAATTGCCCTATGGGCTTATGAAAGTGGTTCCACATTTGATCATGGTGTTCTGCGCTTTAGCGGGCATTAGGGAAGCTTTGCTAACTAGGGTTATATAGTTGGATTATGGTGTCCTGTTCCTTGGCAGGGTTTAGGACAACTTTGCTAACTAGGGTTATATAGTTAGATTCCATAGAGCTCACATGGGTTTTTGTCGGTTATAAGAAATTCCCGCATGAATGTTTTAAGTCTTATGCTATGATACCTTTTATATCATGCTGAAATTATGATATTTATTATGAATTCTCTTTTATCCATGATCTCAGTTTTCATTATGTTTTAAGCACATTTTAAGCATGTTTTAACCTGATTATGCATATCTCATATACTCGATACATCTTACAGTACTGATGCACATTTTGCGCTGCATCTTCTTGATGATGCAGACTCAGGTTTCCTCCCTCAGGCACATGTCTAGAGATTGCAGGCCATTCCAATCATTGTTGGTGAGTCCTTATTGTTCGAGGGCTATTTATGATCCTAGTTATTTTATGGCAGTTTACTTTTGTACTTTGAGTTAGCTAGGGTCTTGTCCTAGGAACTCCTTATGTCATGTGTAGAGGATTTTTAGAAATAGATAATATTTTAGTTTTTCTTTTGGATTATGTTTCATCTCAACTTTATCATTATGGATTAGGTTGCGTAGCTTCTATTTACACTTCCTATATGTTTTTTTATGAATGTTCGAGCATGCTATGACCATGGGTTAACTTGGGGCACTTGTGATCCTGGGTCCCATGTTATGCCTAGGGGGTAGTCTTGGGGCGTGGTAAACTTGGTATCAAAGCCATGTTTGAGAGTCCTAGGGTATCTGAAAGCCACATCAAGTAGAGTCTCTTTCATGTGTGTGAAGCATGCTACACGTATGAGGGAGAAGCTATGAGGTGTCTTAGGAAAAACTTTACTTCTTTCATGATCAATATCGTGTGATAGAGTTTAACTCTATTACCCTCTAATCCATTCTTTATGCGTTTTAGATTGTGCCTTCTCGCTGTACCATGCCTTGTCGAGCCGCTCAAAATGTTGACCCTCTAATTCCAGACCCCGAGGTCACAAATGCGGAGTTTAAAAATGCCATTCCTATACTAGCTCAAACTATGGCTACTCAGGCCAATTAGTAGGCTCCTATCCCCGTCTATCCTCAAGGTAGAATAGCGGCCCGAGTTTGAGATTTCATTTGCATGAACCCACCTGAGTTCTGGGATTCGAAAGTTAGTGAGGCTCCACAAAATTTCTTGTATGAGGTAAAGAAAATATTTGGTGTGATGCAAGTGGGTGGTGTTAATGGTATTGAGATAGCTTCCTATCAACTCAAGGATGTGGCTCATATTTAGTTCACTCAATAGAAAGATGCTAGGGCTAGGGACGCGGTCCGTATGATTTGGAAATGCTTTGAGAGGGATTTTCTTGGCTGGTTCTTTCCGAGGGAGTTGAGGCAAGCTAAGGTTGAAGAGTTTTTGAATTGGAGTCAAGGTTCCATGTCGGTTTAGGAGTATGGATTAAAGTTCACCCAGCTTTCTAGGTATGCTCCTTCCATGGTGGCTGACCCGTGGAATGAGATGAGTAACTATGTGTACGGAGTATCATATTTGGTAAAGGAGAAGTGTAGGTCCGTGATGCTTTTGGGTGAAATGGACATTTCTCGACTTATGATTCATGCCCAACAGATCGAGGGAGATAAGTTAAGGGAGATGGCAAGGGAGAACAAGAGGGTTAGATCAGAGAGTTCAGGTTTTGGTCATCAGAAGTCTGAAGGCGGACATCACTTCTCATTTTAATAGAAATCATCAGGGCCTATTCATTCTTCATCTAGTGTTCCTACCCAGGCCCTCAAGCCTCGTCATGATCAGACTGGCAAAGGATTTGGTTCCTATTCGCAAGGAAGTGTTGCCAATGGGCCTTTCTACCCCATTTATGACAAGTATGGTAAAAATCACCTAGTGAGTGTTTAGCTGGTTCAGGTGGATGCTTTGGGTGTGGTTAGGTTGGACACAAGACTAAGGATTTCCCTTCAGCTAAGAAGGAATAAGGAGGTAGAAGGAATCAGCCAGCCCCAGCAGCCCCAGGAGGTCGACCATCCCAGCTGGGCACTACTTCTAGTTCTGGTGGTTAGTGCCAGAACCGCCTTTATGCCATGTACTCTTGCCAGGACCAGGAGAGTTCACTTTACATTATTACTGGTATGTTGAAAGTCTTCTCTCTCGATGTGTATGCTTTATTGTACCCTGGTGCTCCCTTATATTTTGTGACCCCTTATATGGCTTGTAAGTTTGAGATTAGTCCTGATCAGCTCTTAGAGCCTTTTTGTGTTTCCACTCTTATTGGTGAGTCAGTCCTAGCCAAAAAAATCTACCAAAATTTCCCTATCTCAGTCCTTCATAGAGTCACTTCAGCGAATCTAGTAGAGTTGGAGATGATTGATTTTGATGTTATTCTTAGTATGGATCGGTTGTATGTATGTTATGCCTCGGTTAATTGTTGTACTGGAATTGTCAGTTTCAAGTTTCTGAATGAACCTATCTTAGAGTAGCAAGGTAGTTCTCCATCCTCGAAGGGTCATTTCATATCTTATCTCAAGGCTAGGAAGATGATTTCTAAGGTTTGTGTTTATCATATAGTTTGGGTTATGGACATGAAATCTGAAACCCTACCTCTCTAGTCAGTTCCTGTTGTGAATGAGTTTTCAGAAGTATTTCCCGAAGTATTTCTCGAAGATATGCCCGGAGTCCCTCCTGAGCAGGAGATCGACTTTGGAATAGATCTTCTTTCAGATACACATCCTATCTCTATTCCTACCTATAGAATGGATCCCGTGGAGCTTAGGGAATTAAAAGATCAGTTAAAAGACCTCCTTAATAAGTGTTTTATGCGAACCAACATCTGTCTATGGGGTGCTCCAATTTTATTTGTGCAAAAGAAAGATGATTCTCTCAAAATGTGTATCGACTATCATCAGTTGAACAAGGTTATAATCAAGAATAAATATTCTATTCCTAGGATTGATGACTTGTTCAATCATCTTTAGGGTGCCAATTTCTTATCCAAGGTGAACTTAGATCCGATTATCATCAGCTTCGTGTTAGAGAGTGTGACATCCTGAACACAGCATTCAAAACTCGATATGGTCATTATGAATTTGTGGTTATGTCTTTTGGACTAACGAATGCTCCTGTAGACTTTATGGATTTGATAAACCATGTGTTCAAGCAGTATTTAGATATGATTGTGATTGTGTTCATTGATGATATACTTATCTATTCTCAGAGTGAAAAATAGCATGCAGACCATTTGAGAGTTTTGTTGCAAAATCTTAAAGATCGACAACTATTTGTTAAGTTTACCAAGTGTGAGTTTTGGATGCAGTCTGTTGCTTTTATGGGTCATATTGTGACTAAAGATTGTATTCGAGTTGATTCACAAAAGATTGAGACAGTAAAGAACTGATCTAGACCCACTTCCCCGTCTGATATTAGAAGCCTTTTGGATTTGGTGGATTACTATAGGAGATTTGTGAAAGGGTTTTCTTCCATTGCTTCCCCATTGACTCGGTTGACTTAGAAGAAGGTTAAATTTTAGTGGTCTGATCTATGTGAGAGGAATGTTCAGGAATTGAAGGCTAGGTTGACCACAGCTCCAGTGTTGGCGCTATCAAAGGGCCTAGATGACTTTGTGGTGTATTGTGATGCTTATAGGATTGGTTTGGGTTGTGTGTTGATGCAACGTGGTAAGGTGATTGCTTATGCTTCTAGAGAGCTTAAGACTCATGAGAAGAACTACCCTACTAATGATCTTGAGTTAGCGGCCGTAGTTTTTGCTTTGAAGATTTGGAGACACTACTTCTATGGTGTTCATGTGGATGTGTTCACTGATCATATGAGCCTTCAGTATGTGTTCAGTCAAAAGAAATTGAATCTTTGTTAAACGAGATAGCTCGAGCTTCTTGACGATTATGATATGAGTGTGCTTTGCCATCCGGGTAAAGCCAATGTCGTGGCGGATGCCCTTATTAAGTTGTCTATGGGTAGTGTGTCTTTGGTTGAGGACAGAATGAAAGAATTGGCCAAGGATGTTGATCGACTTGCTCGAATAGGAGTTTGCCTTATGGATTCAACAGAAGCTGGTGTTATTATTCAGTATGGTTCCGAATCTTCATTGGTAGCTAAAGTGAAATAAAAGCAAGACAGTGATCCTATTTTCCACCAGCTGAAGGGTGCAGTCCATCAGCAAAGGGTAGAGTTTTTCTCCAAATGGGGATATGGTGTGCTTCAATATCAAGGTCGATTATGTGTTCCCGACATAAATGGGTTAAGACAATGGATTTTGGCAGAGGCTCATAGCTCTAGGTATTCTATTCACCCTAGTGCTACCAAGATGTACTGTAATCTACGGGAAATCTATTGGTGGAATGGTATGAAGAGGGACATAGCAGGTTTTGTGGCTAAGTGTCCCAACTGTCGGCAAGTGAAGGTAGAGTATCAACGACCAGGTGGTATGACTCAGGATATTTATCTTTCTACTTGTTTGTTGGAAGCGATCAATGACTTCATTACAGGTTTGCCTCGTACTCAAAGGCAACATGATTCTATTTGGGTGATTGTCGACAAAATGGTTAAGTGATCCCACTTTTTGGCTGTTAAGACTATGGATTCAGCGGATGATTATGTCAGACTCTACATTCGGGAGATAGTCAGGTTGCATGGTGTTCCATTGTCTATCATTTCAGATAGGGGTACTCAGTTTACATCCTAATTTTGGAAGGCATTTCAGAGAGGTCTTGGTACTCAGGTTAATCTTAGCACAACTTTTCACCCTCAGACGGATGGCCAGGAAAAGCGTACTATTAAGACCTTGGAGGATATGTTGAGAGTTTGTGTGATTGATGTCAATGTTAATTGGGATGATCACTTACCTCTTATCGAGTTTGCCTACAACAACAACTTTCATTCTAGCATCCAGATGGCCCCTTATGAGGCACTTTATGAGCGGAGGTGTAGATCTCCTATTGGTTGGTTTGAGGTAGGTGAGGCAACATTGATTGGTCCAGATTTTGTTCATGAGATAATTAATAAGGTTCAGATTATTAGGGAGAGGTTGAAGACCACTCAGAGTCGACATAAATTATATGCATATGTGAAGAGAAGAGAGTTGGAGTTTGAGGTTGATGATTGTGTATTTCTGAAGGTGTCACCCATGTATGGTGTGATGATATTTGGTAAGAAAGTGAAGCTTAGTCCCCTCTATGTAGGTCCTTATCGGATTCAGAGGAGAGTTAGTAGTTGTTTATGAGTTGGATTTGCCATCAAAATTAGAAGCGATTCATTCTGTTTTCCATGTTTCCTTGTTGAAGAAGTGTGTTGGTGACCCGACCTTGACTATTCCTTTGGAAGATGTGGGTGTGAATGATAGTCTTACCTATGAGGAAGTTTCCGTAGAGATTCTTGATTGTCAGGTTCGGAGGTTGAGGAACAAAGAAGTTGCTTCGATGAAGGTTCTTTGGAGAAATTAGCTAGTTGAGGGAGCTACTTGGGAAGCAGAAGCAGCCATGAAAGCCAAGTACCCTCATCTCTTTCCTTCTGATTCAGTTTCATTTTGAGGTATTAGTTTCCTCCTTAGTATGTACGTTGGATTCTATTCCATCAGTTGCTCTCATGATCCTAGCATGTATTCATGTTTTACGAAGTTAGTTCAATCATGTTTTATGTTTAAAAGCTCAGTTTTCATGTTTATTCTTCAGGTTTCTTGTTTTGTTGTTAGGTTGGGCTGTTTTCTCTTTAGTTTTCCTTGCTTAGTCTTCATTCGAGGACGAATGATCCAAAGGGGGAGATATTGTAAAACCCTAAAATTTGTTTCACCCTTTTAAGTTAGAGACTCTGAAAATTTTGAAACTTTTAGAAATCATGAGTCAAGTCCACGAGTCGTGGATAGAACCACGAGTCATGGAAGAGACTCGTGAAACCAGTTCTACAAGCCCTCCTCTGGTATGAGAACCACGACTAGATTCCATGAGTCATGGTTGACTACATGGGTCATAGAACCCATTCGTGGAACTCATACTGAGGGTAACCTTTTTCTCTGAGAAGCACGAACAGGTTCTACGAATTGTGGAAACTTCCACGGATCGTGGAACTCATCCGTGGGAATCAGATCTGCAGCTTGAATTTTGGCTAAGAAACAACGACTCCAATCCATGAGCCGTGGTTACTTCTACGGTCCGTGGAAAGGACCCGTGGAACTTGAAGTTGAGTTTTTAAACAACTTTTCTCCAATTAAATCCCAGGGGTATTCCTATAATTACCTACCCTTTTAACTCCTAAGTGAGGTCATTTTGACCATATTTAGTAGAGTTTCATTCCCTAATAGCCGAAACTCTTCTCATTCTAAGCAATTCCATTCCAAAAAAGAAAGAACTCCTTCAAGCTCTAAGTTCAAGCCTCCATTTCTTTTCATCTTGATCAAGCAAGCTCCAATAAGGTATGTGGATATTCAATAAGGGATTCCATTCACCCTTATGCCCAAAACCCATGATTTCTACTTTGATTTTTGGATTTGTGAAATTAGGGTTCTTACCCAAATTGGGGAAAACCTATGGGTTCAGTTTTAAAGCTTCAATTCATGATCTCTTATTACTTATCTATGTTTTATTTGAGGTTTCTTAATTGATTTCAAAAGACCATGCATTAAAGATGATTTCTAGCATGATTCCATTGAATTTCATGATTTCAAGTGAAAATTGGCATGTTTAGATAACTTGGCCTTATGTATTTATGAAATTGCATGCCTAATTCGTAAAGTTATAAATTCAGGAAGAAATGTATGTTTTGAATTATGTCTATGCTAAGCTTCAAGAACTTATGATACGAGAATTTCATGACATCAGATATGTTTTTATGCTTTTCAAACAGATTTAGCATCAGATGTGCCACAAGTATGTTATGAGCTATATGCATATTTTGGGAGTAGTAATTATCATCAAGCGACGAGGGTCGATCACCCATATCCACATTTGATCATGGTGTCTTGTGCTTTAGCGGGCACTAGGGCAGCTTTGCCAACTAGAGTTATATAGTTGGATTATGGTGTCCCGTTCCTTTGCAGGGTTCATGTGTAAAGGCTTTTCACACATAGACAATATTTGAGTCATTTTTTGGATTATGTTTCATCTTGACTTTATCATTATGGATTGGGTTGCCTAGCTTCTATTTACATTTTGGCTATGTTTTCTTATGAATGTACGAGTATGCCATGACCAAAGGTTAACTTGGAGCACTTGTGGTCCCGGATCTCGTGTTATGCCTAGGCGGTAGTCTCAGGGCATGGCAGGTGTGGTGGCAGCGAAGAGATTGGGTGAGAGAAGAGAAGATTTTTGGGATAAGTTTTAGGGATCTTAGATGATTTGAGAGAGAGTTGTGAAGGTGTTTGTGTAAGTTATGGGAAAAAATAATGAAGTGATGGTTTATAAGAAGAAAAAGAAGAAGAAACATCAGCGGGTCAGTCTCTGGGTTGGGTCGGTCAATAGGCAGGTCAAAAAGTATTTAAAAACCTACCTTGGTGCGCCACGACATGCAATTCACATAAGCCAAAGTGCAACTCACACATCGCTCCGCACCAGCCTATTTCTTACGTAAAATTAGTTCAACCTTCTGACTCGGGGTGCGAAGTAAGTGCGACCTGCACAACAGGAGGTGTGGCTCGCATAACCTATAGCATGTCATCTATAACTTTTATGTTTCTTCCAAGGCATCTAGTTTGGGATGCGGTGGACCGTGCAATGCGCACAACTGCTTATGCGAACCGAACATGCGTTCTTGGCTTGTTTTTCCACTTAGTAATTTTTTCTCTCCATGCATTCCTAAAATATACCAAAAAAAACAACAAGCAATCAAAATGAAAAGTAAAAACACTTGGGTTGCCTCCCAAGAAGCGCTTGATTTACGTCATGGCTCAACGATAGTACCTCACGCCTCAACAATTATCTGGAAGCATGCAAATCCAATTTGGTGTCCCCCATACCAAGAGAGGAAATTGGTCCTTCAACATCTTCATCACATTTTCCTGTTGCCAAGGTGGAAACATCATAGGCTCGGGTACATCCTTCATCTCAACCTCATCATGGGCATCCACCAACTTTCCCTCAACATTGATCATGGACACTACTCAAAACTCATCCGGTGGTCTCATAGGTTGGCATATATTAAAAGCGACTTCCTTACTTCCAACTTGAAACTTGATCTCCCCGAGCTCCATATCAACCAAAGATCTACCGATTGCCAATAATGGTCACCCCAATATGATAGGAACCTCAAGATCTATGTCACAATCAAAGACAATAAAATTGGTGGGTAGGATGAACTTGTCAACCTTGACCAATACATCAAATAGAATCCCTACCAGACATTTGATGGACCGATCGACCATGAGCAATCACATAGGTGTAGGCTTGGGAGTAGCTTCTTGAAAATAACTAGAGGCATGAAGTTGATACTTGCGCCTAAATCACACAAGGCCTTCTGGAACACAAACACTCTGACAGTGCATGGATGGTAAAAGCACCTCGATCTACCCATTTTTGAGAAATGTTGCTTGTTATCACGGTGTTGTAGCTGTGTGATATTTCCATGGTTCCCATATCAACTACACGCTTCTTATTGAGAATCTACTTCATGAACTTCACATACCTAGGAATTTGTATTAATGCATCGACCAAAGGGATGTTGATGGACAACTTGCTAAACATGTCCACAAACTTCTTGAATTGATTCTTCTCCTTCTTTTTTGCCAATCATTGAGGATAGGGAGGAGGCCCTTTTTGCATAGGTTGTGTCATACTCAGTACTCTAAGAGCATCCTCCTCAATATCAATCGTAATTTGAGGAGGATCAGCCTCATCCTTCTCTTCATTCATGGTATCATCATTAGAGCTCATGTTGGGTGCACTAGGATTCACCCCAACAATCGAATTTTCATCCACTTCACTCTCAAGTACAATCCCCTTTTCTATTTTGTCATTTGGCTTTACAACAACCTCACTAGAGACTTCTTCACCCCACTACACATTTATCCACTCCTAGTGACAATTGCTATAACATGGCCATCGTTCTTTGGGTTCACCGTAGTGTCACTTAGAAGTATTCCCTTAATTTGAGGATTCATTTGTGAGGATAGGTTATTCATTTATGCCTCAAGATGTTTGATCAAATCCGAGTGTCATCTCACTATTTGGTGAAGATTCGACACCTCACTCTTTAGCTCTTTCACCCCACTATCGGTTGACTCAACTTTTTTCAAGACTAGAGATAACTTATCTTCGATTTTCAAATGTTTGGAATTGATCAGGGTGGGTTGATATGCATGGGAAACAGCCTTAGGTAGAGGCACATAAGGATTTTAACTTCAGTGATTATACCGGTCATTTACTTTTTCACGATCTCTCCAATGGCCTTTATGTTCTTTATCTTTGATCTAACCTTAATTCTCGTCCCTAGGGTACAAATACTCGGGTTGAGAACTTGCCGATAGATAGAAAATCCTCCCATGCACAATAGTAAATACATCCTCATTATTAACTTTAAGCTCAAGAGTACTCACAATATTCACACTCTTAGTATTTCCAGCTCCCATAATGTGTTTAGCCAAGAGATCGATTTGTGTCATCATCTTTTCCATAGTTTTATCTCTCTCCTACTCTTTATGATGCATTTCATTCATCATAATGGACAAACTCACCCCTGTAGAAACATCTGCCTCTCTAGTATGCCAAGCATGATTCATCTTGGTCATCTTTTCTAAATGATCTGAGGCAATACCATATTGTTGATCCATAAATGTTCCTCCCGTGAGGTTGTTCGCTTCATTAAATTGAAGTCCCTATAAAAACTTTGGAGGAGGCCATTGTCAGGCAAGCCTTCATTGGGGCATAAGAGGAGCTTCTTTTGAACCTTAGCCATGGTTCATGCAATGGCTCATAAGGAATTTGGCGAAAGTTTGTAATATCATCCCTCAATTACATCATTCTTGAGGGAGGGAATATTCGCACCATAAATGCCTCTACCAAGCCATTCCATGTAGTAATAGAGCCCTCCGGGATCTCTTCTAACTAAGCCGTCGCTTTCCCCGTGAGGGAAAATAGAGGGAAATAAATGGATCCAGATGGACTATTGGGAGATACTATTGAAAATGAAGGGCTGACATATCTCAATTAAGTTCAAGATATGTCTATTTGCATCCTCATGTGCAACCCCTCCAAATAATCCTTTTATTTGCATGAGATGAAGCATAATACTTGTAACATAAAATATGGCATTGCCAACCATGGTGAGTAGGCAGATTGCACCTACAACACCTTGGACTATGGGTTTATGATCCGCATACATGTATCCATATATGCTTTCTTGATCACCAACTTTTCTGGTGGGAAACCTGTCCAAGAAATTAAAAAAAACAACAAAAAGGTAAAAGAACAAACACTCAAAAAAGTGAAATCAAACGACAATCAATTATCAAAAACCACTCACCGGCAATGGTGCCATTTTTTATAATGCTCAAAAGCACTCTCCAATAGGAGGTAATAACGATCGTCGAAGAAAAACAAAATTTATATTCCCTACGAGTATCAAAGTCGATCCCACAGAGAGCATATATGATGATTAACGAAGAGACAGTCAAATAACAGTAATCAAGAGATTCAATGTTCAACAACTTAAAGTAAAATAGGGGGAAACAAGGAAAGGGAAATTATCAATGTCATAATTTGAACAAGAAAGCAATGTAAACAAGAGATTTGTATTAAAGAGAGAAAGACTACTAAGGGTATGTTTTTGATGGAATTCGAACAGGGGTTAGGGTACTTGCTTAATTATGCAAATTCTCAACAAAAGATATGGGTAGAATTGGTTTTAGTCATATTTGTCAATATCTCGATCTTCCAAACATATATCCAAAGGTCTTTCCTCAAGCACCATGGTTATAACACAAACCAACAAATTCAAACTTGGAAAAGTCATACTATTTCTAGCTTAGACTCTTAGATGAGAGTTTTCATCGATAGAGATATTTATAGCTTCAATTTAAGGTGGAAACCTCAAATTCCCACTATTGAATTCCTTCTTAATTATGAACCACTCTTTCAAGCAAGAACACAATTTAGTAAATTCAACCAATGTTTGCAACCATAAATTTTAGCATTAAAACTTGAGGAATTCAATAGACCCATGTTAATTTATCAATTATAAACATAACTAAGCAAGACTCATACCAAAATTCAAATACCCATTATACACATACCTCTAGACAAGGAAATTAGACACTCATGCTAAGAAATAAGAGATTATACCAATTGGGTAATTCAAATTTCCATTCATAGTTATGCCAATATCCAAATGCAAGCTTAATTTGGTACAAAAGTGGTGGATTAAGGTAGAAGATGAACATAATACAAGTCACTCTCTATCTTTCTTGGGAACCTCTCTATGCTCAAAACTATTCTATAATGTGTTAAAATCTCTCAGGCACCCATACCAAAAAGGGTTTTAGAAGTATCCCAATGCATCACTTAAAAGTTGAAAAAATGCCCTTTGGGTGTGGTGCAACGCGATGTGCGACATGATGTGCGGTTGATCCACATATTGTGCGTATCTCACGACTCCAGTTCTCAGATCAGTGACTCCAGTCGCTTTAGCTAGGACGTATGAAGGGAGGTGTAGACCATACATGTTGTTGTGCGCATTACACAGCGGTCGCACCTCTCAACAGATTCTTCTTTTTGTTTTGATAACCTTCACACTTCAACTCTTTTAAGCTCTTTTAGGTCCAATTCCCTTGTTTTCTACTTTTGACCAAGTACCTGCTTTTGCATCAATAAAGGTAATAATTACCTCTAAATCTTATCAAAACATGGCAATAATTTATGATTAAAGACTCAATAAGTTGGTAGATTACCAACTTATCAGTAGCCTCGAGGCATGACATGCACCTGGTGTAAACTTAGACCTGAACCAACCCATGCTGGAACACTACTCTACTAGCATGATACAAACCATATAGAAAACAAATAAGTATATCTCGACTTCAATATATCCTCAGCCAAAAAGGCTCCTATCAACATAACCTATAAGAAACTCATTTAATACCAGAAATTCATATAGAATAATCTAATATCATTAAATGCCGAACAAACTTAAGAAGAAGAGTAGGGAATAATCATAATACATCTTAATAGTTACTAACCCAAATCATACAATAATAATCAACCAACAATCATATTAGATCCTATAAGATCGGCAAGTACAAACAACAATCAACACTACCTACCTGGCCATAAGACCGTCAGGTGTAAAATCAATCTACATACCCTTATTGGCACCCACCTAGACCTCTGAGATCCGCCCATGATTAATGGAACCATTCTTTTGCATGCCTTCAACTCAATCACTTGGAAAGAGGGATTTGACCTACCAACTGAAGGGGTTCAATGCCTAACAAAAAGGGCCAAAAGAAAAAAAAGGATGTATGGCTGAGGGGAGGAGCGCGAGCTGGTTAGATGCGTAGGATAGAGGGATGGAAGAAATCCTAAGATATTTACAGCCAGAGAGCTCACAACAACACAACTTCCTATATCCACTTATCTTTCAGGAGTATATTTATGCACTTGCTCATGATCATGGTTTAAATAGAAATAGGTTGATTTTGTTGGAGAATCCAGGAAAGCTTGCTTCGTGGCAGAGCACTTAGCAATGCTAGCAGCTTGGTGAGGGAGGGGAGACAAAGTCGTCCATTCTACTGACCGAACCCTCAGTTCGGGGCAAGTTGTTCCAGCTCCGGGGAAAAGATTCATCTTCCTTCCACTCGGACTTGAGATCCTTCCCCTGGCTGGCAGACTGTCTTAAATAAAAGGAATGCACATAAAGACAAGACATCTTAAGCTTCAACCAAGGCCTTAAGAGCTGGCTAACGATCCTACAAGTAAGATGGGGCACCTAATAAAGGTTCACAATGAATACTAAGCCAATCTCGACTAGGTTTCTTAGGGCCCTCCGTCTTCAGAATGGTTCGCCTGACAACTATGAATGAATAGTCTCATAGGTCAGAACGGTTCCAACCATTCTTGCTAAGGCTCCTAGCGAAAGATCAAACTTAAGAGTAAGAAAAATCAATCCTCTGCTCTACCAACTGAGCTATCCTGGACATTCCCAATCCAGATTGGAACGAGGATTTGAAGTCCTATGATCTACCAACCCCAATCTAGATTTGAACCGGTAACACAAGAATTTTCAGTCCTCTGCATGTTATCCTCATTTTATCATAGGTTCTATTGCAAACAACACTTCTCCTCTCGCCTATTCCTTTTTGTTAACTATTGAGATATATCACAATTTACATTACCCTCCTAGAAAGATTCCTTTTTCTAACCGCAGAACCATACCTCATTCCGACCAAAAGGGGCAAGTTTTCTTATAGGATCCACCCTCCCAACAAAAAAAGGAATTCCTTGTTGTGGAAAAGGCAGAAGATATCTTCACACCAAGCTTTTGAAACATACTGGCGTAGACTGGCGCAACACGCTCATCAGCGATGAGAACATCATCACTGAGCACAACATAAGACATAAAAGTCTCTCCTTTTATCTACATCTTCCCTCGTAGAGTGGCTTCTTTTATAAGGTTGTGGTATAATTCTTTACCAAAAGAGGTCTTCGCCGACCCAACAACTTTCTGGTGTGATTGACAAGCAGCGGGGCATGGAACGGAGTTTAATTCATCATTTTCCATATTGCTATGATGAACCTCTTTCTGCCTGTTCTCTAGAGTTCAATCGACAGGCGGCGACAACCCCCCCTCTACATCCGCAGCTAAACTAATGGAGGAAGGAGGAGGGGAAGGATGGAGGATATCAAATGGATTAGAGTTATCACAGAACTGGAAGAGGTTCAATTCCTCTTTGATGTTGTTAAGACAGGATCCCAATTCATGGATCTCTCGAACATAGCACTTTCTTTCTGATCATTGGTAAGCGTAGATGGGATTTCACACCCACTTATGTTGTGGGTGTGATGAAGGCATCTATCTTATTATATTATATGGAAGAAGATCATTAGATGGTTAGCGGCTACAACAAAACAAGGGCTTTCAGGCCCCTCTCGATCTTTTTCGTAGTTGAGAAGAGTTTGCCCAAGCTTCTGACCATGATTCTGAAAGAAAAGATTGATAGAGCACAGGTCATATGCTCGTTAGCAATCCGATTCAAATCCAGTAGCATGATAGGATGACTTCTCAGTCCAATCAGAAAAGGAAGATTTAGCAAGGCAAAGGAGAAAGGAGTTGTCCCCCCTTCTATGGTCATCTGTATAATTATCCTTCTTGTAAGGTCAATGTAACTGACTATCATGTGGTCTCTAAGTAATGGATCAGACAAGGCTCTCTATATTTGTATCTGAGCATACAAGGCTTTTGTATCTTTATCTGAACACACAAAGCTCCTATATTTATATCTGAGCACATAAGACTCCTATATCTATATCTGAGCACACAAGGCTCATGTATATGTATTAGAGCACAAAAGGTTGATGTATCTGTATTTGAGCACACAAGGCTCCTATATTTATATATGAGAAGACAAGGCTCATGTATCTGTATCTGAACACATAATGGTCCCGTGTCTGTATCCAAACATAAAAGGCTACTGTATCTGTATTCGAGTACAAAAGGCTCCTATACCTATGATACGTTCAACTTACACCCTTAAAAAAAGTGCAAATGATCATTGTCAAATATAGTAACCCAACAACTAGGCTGGGGTCGAATCCCACAGGAAATAGAGTAAGAAATATAAAACTTAAAGTTATTGATTTACTTCACATTATGTCAAATCTTATCCCTTAACAAGAGTATGATTTGTAATATTGAAATTAAAGCTTGCAAAAAATGAATGTTTAGAATTAACCAAGTTTTATGGAATCCAAAATTGTTTCACCACACAATGGAATTCATCTAACAATTATAAGCGTCGATGTAGGCAATCATAGGTTGATTTTGAGCAAAATATGGTCATTGATACCAATTACTACCTTCAAATATGAAATTGATCCATCCTTCATTTATCTTCCCAAATGAAATAAAGAGTATTGTTTAAAAAACAACAATAAGTTAAATGGAATTAACATATTCCTACTTAGTTATTAACAATTTCCCAATTTAAATGAATCCTTCCGGAAAACACTAAGATTCAAGGGCTTTTAATTAACGTTTGCAACCGATAATTTTCTAATAATTTGATTGTTAACAACTCACCCACAACCTCTTCAATCCTATATCAACACTCTTTCCCTAAGATTAGTTCATTGAATGGATTCACAATCCTAGATTTGGGGTTTAGATACCCATACTATAGAGAAAAGAAACAAAAATAATTGAAAGAGACATACTTACAAACTCATTTGATTAATCACCAAAAGTTGTTCTTCCAAACAAGCACTAAAAGTAGTGCCTAATATAGGAACCGTCAAATCTCAGCACATCAACACCCCCAACGTAGATATTTTTCTTGTCCTCAAGCAAACAAAACAAGACTCAGATAATGTCTAAATACAATACTAATGGATGTTCAACTATCAAAAAACACAGGATGTCTATGGCAGTTCTATCAGGTAACTTTAAGCATGTTATCACATAAATTTCCAAAACTAATTTCTTTAGCCCAAGTGCAATCAAACTCCACTCTAAGATATGGAGATCCACATATGACATCGTAATTATTAAGAAACAACTGTATAAGCTAAAAAGTGAAAACAACTTATCTTGTAGTCAATGAGTAATCACCATGTTGCCACACTTTAGAGCAAAGAATGTCCCTCGTTTTTCATATGATGCACACATGAGGGATTGTAAGACAAAGAAGAAGAGAAGACACTCACACTCACACTCACAATGAATTACACATGCAACACCCGATGAAACATAACCTTGTCCATAGTGTGATACTCTACTAATATAGGAACCGTCAAACTCAGGATCAAAAAGGACTTTTGTTAGTTGTAATGTAGGCTAATGGTCAGGTAGGATTCATTTGGCATAAATAGTGGCTATCCTCCCTAAGTGTTTTTAGTACACTACATACTTCATGCTCAGTTTGCCTTTTATTCCTCATTTTCTTTCTCTTCCTCATTTCCACTCTATGTAATGGCAAGGAGCAAATTTTATTCAAAAACAACTATTACTTCCATATTTACAAAGACAACACTCTATATTTTTTATTTTTTTTACATTGCTAAATACCAACATTGCTTTTCATACCCCTTTTACTCTTCCATACTAGCCTTTTCCTTTGCTTTTCCTATTTTCACAAATTTCATGATAAGCGCTTGGGAGGCTTTTGGATCAACTAAGATGCCTTAGAATAAGAAGGGTAGGCTTTGTATATGGCAACCAAAGAGTAGGTTCAAGGCTCAATGGGGTTTACTTAGGTATTGCATTAGGTGGGTCAATAAAGGAATGAAATTGGGTTCATCAAAGAAAGCCTTGATCATTTCCTAAGTTTAACTTTCCTTATTTCGCTTCGCATTGGGCAAGTTCTAGATATCATACTGCAACATGGATCAAAAATCCTTACATACATATGGCACATGGTTCTAAATGTCAACTACCAACCTTAATGCACATGTTCACATATCCACAATCATTATCCTCAACAACTATAATATCATATATAGAGCCACAAAAATCAAAGCTTCATTTTATCACACATACATGGAAACATTTTATTGGGAAGGGATCACAAAAAAAATACGAATATGCTTAATTTACAAGGCATCACTGCTTAATTCATCCTAATTTTCTCCAAGTTAAACAAAACACAATCCTAACTACACATGCCAATTCAACATGAAATAAAACATCCTCGAGAAAAGATGTCGGCAGGAAAGTCCCAAGGGAAGACAACCGGGTATCCCCACCCCCACTAAAAAGTGTTGCATTGTCCCCAAGTCAAAGAAAAAAAACAAGGGAAGTGAGACTTACCCGTGGTGCCCTAGGCGCTGGGGTCCGGCGTCTGTTTGTTCGCTACATGCATAGTGGGATTTGAAGGTGCCAGAGAGGAACTGGTATTTCCTGTCAGTGCAGTGTTAGTAGCAAAAAATGTGCTGGAAGATGCTCCCTCTCTTCTGGGTTGGCGTAGCTCGGCTAATGACTCGCTCATCCCTAACCTCAGCAACCTATCCTCCTAAGGCTCCACCTCAAGCTGTGTGAGCACTGTGCCATTATCATCACATGGTTGCTTCCCTATATCTCTTGGAGGTGGGATAAGGTAAGAGAGTCGAACAACTGAAGGAGCAGGTGGTGTAGGTACAGTCGGGGTCGGTGCAACAGGATCACCAAATATTAGGATGGGGCGAGACTGTAGCTCTATGACATCCCTCTTAGCCTTGGCCATCTCCTCCCTCAATATCTCAATGGAAGATATGGATGAAGCCTAGTTGATGGCTTTATTCAGATAAATCTTGTAGCTATCTAATTGAGTATGTAACAGCTCAATGGATCTTTGAAGTGGTATCAGTGCATCATCAATTACACTCGTGACGAATGGGCCTAGGTCATTCAACAAACTATAGACCTGCCTATCCGCATAATTTTCCTTATAGGCCATATACATGAAACCCTCTCTAGTATAATCATATAGATCATCCAGCTATGGAAGTGGTGCATTGGAAGTGCCCGAAGCCTCAGCAGATGACACGACATCAGTAGAAGGTGCTAGAGGTAGTTCCCCTGTGGGTTGTGCAAGATCTGCGACAATCTTCTCATTGAATGGCCCAGAGGTCTTCTCTAAGGGTGTATCTGTTGATGTGGAAGAAGCTTGATCCACCCTGGCAGCAGCCCGGTTCTCAACCTTTGACTTGGAAATGTCCTGGTTCCAGGTAGCTACCAATAATTTTTCAAACCTAGTGAAAAGAGAGATACCTGCGGCCTGACATGTCCTCTTGATGAGGCATGGAAATGGCATGGTGGTGCCTGATCTGGATTCCCTCTCATGTATCTCGAGTGCAATCAACTGCCAAAATTAATTGGGAACTGAGGCAGTAGACTTGCTACCAATACTGCCCTATCCATGGTCAGAGTATCATCAGCCGCATATGTACAACTCTCCACCAGAACTTTGTTGCAAAGTTCAATGAACTCATGTGTATGATGGGCACGTCTTCCCACAACCATAGTGGCTCCTTGTCTGTAATCACAGATGCTAACCAAGCCTACTCAATTTTCTGGTTACTAAGCTTGTGAGTGTATTCAGAAGTAGTTGTCGGTGTAGTATATTCAGGCCTAAAGCAGAAATGATTTATGGTTTATTTTGAGATATCAATGTCGGTACCTCGGATGCTCACCCTGTCTAGAGAAGGGAGTACTTTAGTGGTGTGTCCTTTGACACACTTTTCTATAAAGCGTCCAAGTATGCAGCATAAAACTCTCACACCAATGTGGGGAAGTACTGACCTGGTGGGTCACTCATCCAGTCGAGCTGGTAGTGTCTGTATAAGGCATAGAGTGTCAGATACTCAGCAAGGCCTGTTGTATTGATTCTGATTTCATCTGTAATCCCCCTCTTTAGATTAACCCACTTACTACCCTCTATCCCTCTATTGTAGTTCTCTTTCATAGCCACAACACCCCACTAAATGCTATGGCGGTATTAGTTGTACTTTCGCCTCTGTTCATTTAACCTTTGTTGTTTGGCGGTGGGGATAAGATCTCCCGAAGCTTCAGGTTGATGGATAGAATCACATGAGGAAGAAGATGAAGAACCCCCATCTTTAGACTGGGAGGGTTCAGGGCTAGGACTCACTCACTACACTTTTTGTCAAGTCTGGGGCCAAACTAGTGGGGTAATTTCTTCTTCGGATCCATTCAGTTCATCTTGTAGTCGGCTTTGAATTTCCTAACTCCGACTAGCAGGCCCCTGACTACTACTTCCTCTGCATGGTGGATTCTTGCAAACCATACTTGCAGAAAACATGTTAATATCCATACAAAAAAAGAAAACACAAGATATCAGATGTTGCAAACAGTTTGAGGAACGACCCATTCTAGGAAGAATGGACCATTTCCTTAACCGTTTCTCGAAATAGAGACACTGCCATTTGGCAAAGTTAAAACAGTTGACGAAATGGACTATTTTGGGTGAAAATGGACCATTTCTTATACCATTTTGAAAAACAGAAACTATAAATATTTACACATTAAAACGTTCAGGGAAATGGTCCATTTTGTCTAGAAATGATCTGTTTCTCCCTCCATTTTTGATACGAACAGTGAATAAAACAACTTTTTACCTTCATTATGCTTCAAGAAACAATCAGTAATTGGGTATAACAGGTCATTTCATGACTCATAATGATGAACGGGAATCCCAAATTTGAGATTTTTACCCCCACGATCAAGGTTAGAATACGTAGAGTACTTTTATGGGTCTTAATACTCATTGTGGAGAGAAAAGCTAACAATTTGGTATTGTTCATACAAAGGGAAAAACAAGAAAATAAAGACACTACGATCATCGGAATTGCAAGGATGCAATCCTCCTGTAATCACCAACCTAATTACATATACAACAACAATTGTTATCATGGTACTCAAACTTCCCATGTGTTCCCCCAAAAGTCAAAACTAAGTATCCGTCACCCAATTTCATACCCCATCAGTGAAACATCATGCATCCAACCCCTCTCTATCTCGCATTTCAATTCTAGCAACTAGGGTTCCTTGAATCACAATCATCAACCACATGAACTGTAGTCATTAATTTGAGAGATAGAACAAGGGTTGTACACCCTATAACAATCCAAATGAGTATGTAGGACAAAAGAAAACATACCTGATAAGTTCGATGAAGAGAATGAAGGGGATGGGGCCGGAGATTGGTTGTGCCCACGTGCGGTGGTGATGGAGGAGAAAGTCAAGTAGACAAAGAAGAAAGAAATAAATAAATTGGAGAGAAGGAGATCGACGGAGTTGAGAGAGATAAAAGAAGTAGGAGAGGGATTTAAGAAATATGGGGAATTAAAGGGGTGGTTACCATGTATGAATGGGGGAAGGAAACTTAAAATGGGTCATTTAAACCATTTGAATCCCAATTTTTCATTTTTTTATATATACATACACATACACCGATATATATGTATATATATACATATATATATATATATATATATTCAAAACAGTGACAAAAATGGACCATTCTTTGAAGGAATGGACCATTTTGGTGGCCGTTCCCGCTTTAACCCAACCTAGTGGCCTCCAATTTTTTGGAAGATACAATGGATGGAAGAACGGTCCATTTTCAGTGAAAATGGTCCATTTTGTCCTCCGTTTTGCTTTACCTGATTTTTTGTATTTCATTAACTTTATTCACTTCCTGCCCCTATGCTTCTCTGCACATCGAACACCAATAATTCTATTCCAACTAAAAAAATAAACAACTACAAATGAAAAAAAAGCAGTAAACTTGGGTTGCCTCTCAAGTAGCACCTGATTTAACATCGTGGCATGATGCATTACCCAAGGTTATTACATCACCGATACATCCTTGAGACGGAGTTCCTCAACCATTTTTTCACCCTCAGAAATTACAAGGTAATGTTTCACCCATTGTCCATTAACCTTGAATGATCGAGAACCATCTTCAGACTCCAACTCAACCACTCCATGTGGAGACATGCTTACGACCTTGCAAGGTCCAGACCATTTTGATTTTAGCTTTCCTAGAAACAACTTCAACTGATAATTAAGTAGCAACACAATATCTCTAGGTTGAAACTCTTTACTCATGATCTTCCTGTCATGCACTAGTTTCATTCTCTATTTGTATAGCGCCGCACTTTCATAGGAGTGAAATCGAAACTCCTCTAATTAAGTCAGTTGTTACACCTTGAACTTTGCAGCTTCATCCCAATCAGGATTTAGTTTCTTCCATACCCAAAGTGCTTTGTGCTCTAGTTCAACTGGTAAATGGAAGGACTTTCCAAACACTAATTGATACGAAGATGTGCCAATTGGGGTCTTGTAGACCATACAGTATTCCCACAGAGCATCATTCAACTTCTGGGACCAGTCAGTACAGTTGGCATTAACAGTCTTAACCAATATGCTTTTGATCTCTCTGTTGGATACTTCAACCTGTCCACTTGTTTGAGGATGGTAAGGGGTGGATACCTTATGCTTAACTCTGTACTTCTCAAGTAGCCCATCCAATGCTTTATTACAGAAGTGAGAGCCACCAACACTACTTATGGAACAAGTTGTGCCAAAATGAGTGAAGATGATCTTCTTGAGGAAAGCAATGACGCTTCTAGCTTCATTGTTTGGTAAAGAAATTGCTTCCACCCATTTGGAAACGTAGTCATCTGCAACCAGGATATATTTCATGCCTTATAAATTGACAAAATATCCCATGAAGTATATTCCCCACACGTCAAAGAGCTCAACTTCCAGTACAATGTTTAGAGGAATCTCATGCCTTCTCGATATGGTTCCTTGTACTTGGCTTTGATCACAGCTCCTTGCTAGGTGATTAGCATCATTATACAATGTTGGCCAATAATAGTTTCACTCTAGCACTTAGGCTGAAGTCTTGTTCCTAGAATGGTGACCCCCTACTCGAGAGTCATGGCATGCTTTCAGGATGAGAAGGAACTTATCTTTTGCAACACATCTCCATATAATATTATCTGTACAAATCAAGAATAGATAAGGTTCCTCCTTAGAGTAGTGCCTGACATCTCGCAAGAACCGTTTCTTTTGGTAGTTCTTGATATCTTCTGGTATCACACTTACAACTAGAAAATTAGCATAGTCAGCATACCAAGGGACTGTTTCATGGGACACAGCCAATAGGCTCTTGTCAGGAAAGGAATCATCAAGATCAAGCTCCTTAGTTGGTTGTGCATTCTCCTCTAATCGCGACAAGTGGTCCTCCACTTGATTTTCTGTCCCCTTTTTCTATCATTTACTTCAAAATCAAACACCTGTAGAAACAATACCCATCTGATCAACCTGTGTTTTGCATCCTTCTTTGATATCAAGTATCAGATGGCTACATGATCAGTGTATACCACCACTTTGGAAGCTAAGAGATATGCGATGAATTTCTCGAATGAATAGACAATAGCCAACATCTCTTGTTCGGTCATCGTATAATTTTGTTGTGCTCCATTCAATGATTTGCTTGCATAGTACACTAGATGCATGATTTTGTTATAGTGCTGGCCAATAACATCCCCAAAAGCATACCCACTTGCATCGCACATCCACTCAAAGTGTAGGGATAAATCTGGCACCACAATAATCGATGCCTCTGTCAACTTGCACTCAACTCCTCAAATGCCTTTAAGCAATCTTCATTAAAACTGAATTTAGCTTCCTTTTAAAGAAGCTTGCACATTGGCACATATATTTTAGAGAAGTCTTTGATGAACCTTCTATAAAACACCACATGCCTCAAGAAACACCTCACACCTTTGATGGAAACTGGTGGTGGGAGCTTAGTAATGACATCAATCTTCGCTTGGCCCACCTCAATTCCCTTTTCAGAAACCTTATACCCTAGAACAATGCTCCCCTGCACCATGAAATGATATCCTCAAATCTTGTAAGAACTTGCTCAAGATACTTCAAATAGTCTTCAAAAGTGTCACCTACGAGTGAGAAGTCATCCATAAACACCTTTAGATAATCTTCAACCATATCAGAGAATATAGACATTATGCATCTCTAAAATATTGTAGGATCAGTGCACAGACCAAAGGGCATTCGACTGAATACAAATGTCCTATATGGACAAGTGAACGTGGTCTTTTCCTAGTCTTCTAATACAATATTAATTTGTTGTATCCGGAGTAGCCATCAAGGAAACAATAATAAGCTCGCCCAACCAACCTATCTAGCATCTAATCAATGAAAGGCATGGGGAAGTGTATTTACAGGTTGCTATATTGAGCTTCTTATAATCCATACAGACAGACCATTCGGTGACTGTTCTGGTTGGTATAAGCTCATTTTTGGAGTTTTCCACAACAGGTATACCTTTTTTCTTGGGCACACACTATACTAGGCTGACCCAAGGACTATCAATAATGGGGTAGACTACCCCCCACATCTAACAACTTGATAATCTCCTTTTTCACTACTTCTTGCATGGCTTGGTTTAGTCTCCTTTAATGTTCAACACTAGGTCGGCTATCATCCTCCAACTTAATTTTATGCTCACATATACTAGCTGGAATCCCTCGGATATCAGCTATTATCCATCCAATAGCTTTCCTATATTTTTGCAACACATCTACCAACCTTTCAACTTGCATAATATAAAGAAAAGTGGAAACGATAACATGTAAAGTTTTATAAGGTCCCAAGAATTCATACCTGAGATGTGCTGGGAGCTATATTAGCTCATGTTGTGGGGCCTCGATAATTGATGGTTTTGCTGGTGGTGTGGCTCTATTCTCTAAGTCCAGAGAGAGTTTCTTGGGTGCATAACTATAAGAACCAAGCAATATATGGGCATTCACAGTCTTAACATAACCTTCCATGTCTTCCCTATCAATGTTCACCAAGATAGCTGCTAACACTTCACCAAAACTATCCTCCACCTTTGCCTCTATAATTTCCTATATTGTGTCCTCCACCACATTTATCCCTGAAATGCTATGATATTTGTTTGGTAAGGACATTACCTTGAATTCTTGAAAAGTTACCTTTTCATTATTGACTCATAATTTAATTTCATTCCTCTCCGAGTCCATTAGCACTCTCCCACTTGCCAGAAATGGGCATCCCAAAATGATTGGGATCTCTTTATCAACCGCATAATCTAGTATCACAAAATCAGCCGGTAACATAAATTTTTTGACTTTGACTAGTACATCATCAATAATGCCAATGGGACATTGCACAGATCTGTCTGCCATCTGCAACCTCATGCTGGTAGGCCTGGGAAGTCCAAGTCTGGACTGCTTGTATATCGCCAAAGGCATCAAATTTATGCTGGTACCATTGTCACAAAGGGCTTTAACAAACTCTTTTAGCCCAATGGTGCAGGGTATTGTGAATGCACCCGGATCACCCTTCTTCTCGATCGGGTAATGTGAAATAATAAAGCTCACTCTATGTGTAAGTTTTACATCTTTGTCCTTTGCAGACCCCTTTTCTTAAAAAACTCTTTCAAGTATTTTGCGAATTTTGGCATATCTTGGAAGGCATCCAAGAATGGTGTACTCATTGACATATGCTTCAACTGATCATAAAATTTTAGGCATTTAGCATCCTTCGTCTTTTTGACCAACCTTCGAGGAAAGTGTGGTGCAAACTTGAATGTTGGAACGATCTTCTTAATATGCCTCTTTTTTATCTTATTAACTTTGTTCTCACTTGGCACTTTTTTTCACCTATAGCGTCTTCTTCAGGACTAACCTCTACTTCATCCATCGGTTCATCAATCACATAAGTAGTTGTTGTAGTCAGACCACTCTAGGTGGTTATAGCCATACACTGAGAGGTGCTACCCCCACCCTTTGGATTGGTAATGGTATCACTTGATAGTTGACCCTTCAGTTTTGGATTATGTTCCCTTGACAAGTCTTAGAACTATTGTTCCAGCTTCTGAATATAGGTTGTGTGAGACCCCATTACCTCAGCCAGGTGTTTTGCTGACGTGTCTGCCTTCTCCTAATTTGTAAGAATCCTCTCTAACATATTTTCCATCTGGCATGGCACCTGTTCTTGCTGATTTCCGCATGGAGGAACATATGGATTTCCACTTTTATGATTGAACCCATTCTGATTGTCAAAGTTTCCTTGGACCTGTTGTTGTGGCCTCTTTGGGCCTGTTGGTGTGGTTGCCAGTTGTTTTGCTGCTGTGAGTTCCATTGGGTCTGTTGATGTGGTTTTCACTGATTCTGTTTCCCATAGTCTTGACCCTGGTAGGATTGACCCTGTCTTTGCTCACCTCCAGTGTTTGTGATGACGTTGTCTTCTTTAGCTTGCATTGGTTACATCTCCAGATATCCAGCTTCCTCAGAACTGAAACCAAGTGCTTGTTGTATGTATATTCTCTCCACAACATTCACCCTCTATGTGTCATTTTCAGTCCGCCTCTTATTCAGTAAATATAGACTGGTGACCAACATGGCGATGGTCTCATCTCTATCATGATTTTCCTTAGCCAGCTTGTCTATTGAAGGGGGTATGTACCCTTCATTGGTTCTAGTTGAGTGCCAGGCCTGATTATGAGTTGTTAACCTGTTCATCATCTATGTTACCCTAGAAAATATTGTATCCATGAAGCTACCCTCTACTACATTATTGGCTACTGACTGAGAGATGGGATCCAACCCTACGTAGAATTTCTCCATCAGAATGTGGTCAGGAAAACCGTGACCTAGAGATCGTTAAAGATACTACTTGAACCTCTCCCAAGCCTCATATAATTGCTCTCCAGGTAGTTTCTTAAAAAAAAGATCTTGTCTCTAAGTTCCAATTTCTTGCTATGGTGGAAACCATTTCTTCATGAACATATTTACCAACTCATTCCAAGTTTGGATTGAGTTTGGGGGCAAATTATTTAGCCAAGTCCTAGATTCTCCAGTCAGTGAGTATTTGAATACTCTTAACCGAAAAGCTTCATCTGACACATGATTCTGCTTATAAGTATGAGAAACATTTATAAAATTCTTCAGATGTTCATGAGGGTCATTGTCGATTGAGTTTCAGAATAGGACTTTAGCTCTAAGCATTGTATAAGCTCCTTGATCTATCTTGAATGTGGCAGCATCCATACGATGAGGGACAATGGCACTAGCATAGTGCAAGTCAGGAACTTCCACAGCAAAAACATTCACCTCTTCATAAAGTATAGGATTTTACATATTCACATGCACAGGGGCATTTTGTTGAATGTTTCCTTAGTTCCTTTGATTCTGAGCAACCATACTTGCCTGCATTTAGCACAAAAAAGACCAAGTGTGATGGGATAAGTAAAGGAAAAAAATTAAAGCAAGAATAACTTTAAGTAAATTTCAAAACCTTATTCCCCGGCAATGGCGCCAAAATTTGATACGTTCAAATTACACTCTTATTAAAAGTGCAAACGATCATTGTCAAATATAGTAATCTAATAACTAAGCTGGGGCCAAATCCCACGGGGAATAGAGGAAGGAATATGATACTTAAAGTTATTGATTCACTTCACATTATGTCAAAGCTTATCCCTTAACAAGAATATGATTTGTAATATTGTAATTAAAGTTTGCAAAAAATGAATGTTTAGAATTAACAAAGTTTTATGGAATCCAAGATTGTTTCATCACACAATGAAATTCATCTAATGGTTATAAGCATTGATTGATATAGGCAATCATAGGTTGACTTCGAGCAAAGTATGGTCAATGATACAAATTACTACCTACCGATATGAAATTGAACCATCCTTCATTTATCTTCCCAAATGAAATGAAGTGTATTTTTTAAACAACCACAGTAAGTTAAGTGGAATTAACGTATTCCAACGAAATCTCATTAAACAAAGATTAACTCTTTGAGTTCTTAGTTATTAACAATTTCCCAATCTAAATGAATCCTTCCAGAAAATGCTAAGATTCAAGGGCTTTTAATTAACATTTGCAATCGCTAATTTTCCAACAATCCGATTGTTAACAACTCACCCACAACCTATTCAATTCTATATCAACACTCTTTCTCTAAGATTAGTTCATTGTATGAATTCACAATCCCAGATTTGTGGTATAGTTACCCATACTATAGAGAAAAGAAACAATAGTAATTGAAAGAGACATACTTACAAACTGATTTGATTAATCACCAAAAGTTGTTCTTCCAAACAAACACTAAAAGTAGCGCACAAAATTGTTCAAAACTCAAAGAAATAAGTAACATATTATTTCTCCTCAAAAAACGTGTAAAAAATAGGCTAAAATAAGTCTCTGCAAAAATATCCTAGGAGTCCCATTTATAAGCAAGTATAGATTAAATATGGATTGGTCTAGGAAAGGAAAGACGTGTCCCCAAGAACGGACATCACAACGGTCCATTTTCATCCTTTCTCAGCTTTTGTGTTCTAGGTTGAATGCAATGATTGTACCAATGGTCTATTTCAACTCACAACGATCAGCAAAATGCCTCATTTTTGGCCCAACTACTTCTTTTGTCAATTCAAGTCTATCATTCCTGAAACACAATCAAAACACATAAATTTTCACAATACATACTTGAAAACTACAAAACTTCCTTGTTAAAAGCATGAAATGTGCCATAAGATCCTGGCACATCAACCTATATCTAAGCATACAAGGATCTTGTATCTGTATCTGAGCATACAAGGCTGCTGTATCTGTATCTGAGCACACAAGGCTCCTGCATCTATATCTTAGCACACAAAGGTATTGTATTTGTAGTAGCCAATACAATCTCATAGGCGACAAACTGACATGTAACATAGCTCAAAGAAAGACAAGAGGGAATATACTATATGCGACCTATACTCAAGTCTAAGACATATCTAGATCTCGATTGCTAAAAAATGATTAAGAGTTCTAGCAATGATGTAGTAATCTATTCAAGTAGATAACATGAAGAACTATGGCTACAAGTCATTCGTCAATAGTAAGGTAACCTTATCACACTTTGTGATTTAAAGGAACATTCCAAGAACAAGGATGACCTTAACATACCTTATCGATGCAATGTCTATGTGTGTTGTGTAACTCTCAACCATACTATCCCAATCGCATGAGTGCATATAAATAATGGCTGTAATAAATTGCCATGGCTAATCAATAAGGCATCAATTTTGCACTAACGGACAACCAAGTCCAAAACATAAAATTATGCCAGCAACAACACAAAACAACAACTAAATCAAAAAATAATATGCTAACAACATCTCAAAGGAGTGATGAGCTCTCAAGGAATTATTTCAATATGTACATCAGGACGTCAAAATCGATATCTTTTGTACACAAGTCCAAAGAGTGGCATACCAATACCCCTATCCCAACATCCGTAAATACAAAATGTCAACATAACTAATAATCATCCAGGAGCCATAACTTTCTATCACCATCCCATGGCTCGATAAACGAGCTGTTAACCAAGTTCTTAAATCTGAACCCTCCGTTATTTCATGGTACAAAGAAGGAGGATTCCTTTGAGTGTATTCTGGACTACTATGAGAGGTTGCATAAGTTAGGGATTGTGCAGCAGCATGGGGTAGAGTTTGTTACTTTTCAGCTGCAGAGTGATGCCAAGCAGTGGTCGAGGGCACACGTAGAGTGTTGATCTCCAGCCTTGCCTCTGATTACTTGGGCTCAAATCCATGCCCTAATTTTGGAGAAATATGTACCTCACCCTCTGAGAGATTGTAAGAAAGATGAGTTTCTGGCCCTTGAGCAAGGCGATATGTCTGTTTCAGCTTATGGGCTAAGTTTCACGCCTTGTCATATTATGCTACCCAACTTCTGGGTACTGAGGAGGAGAGGATTCATCTGTATATTAAGGGTATGAACACTGAGTTACAGGTTTTGTATGTTCATATGACTTCAGCAGGGAAGAACTTTAATGAGGTGACTAACTATGTAAAGAAATTGGAGGGGGTCATACTGGTTGGGCAGGCTAAGGTGTTAGCAAACAAGTCCTAGAATAATGGGAATTTCGGTGGTTCTTACTCCAGGAGTCCCAGTCATAAGGTCTATTTGGCTTGCCCTATTCAGTTAGCTCTGCCAGTTTTTACAGGTGGTTGTTAAAGAGCTCATCAATAGTTTTCAGCTCCTAGGGGACAGGAGGGTTCTTTTACCTCTACCAGCAGGCCCTCTCTTGATCATGGATGTTTTTATTGTTGTGATCTAGGTCATTTCAAGAGGGTGTGCCCTCTCAAACAAGCAGAAAATCAAATGCAGCAGCAAACTAAGGTTGTAGTTCCAGCAGGTGGAGGTTGCCATGGCAGGGGCCACCCACATGGTGGGCAGGGGAATTTTTAGGAAGGCCATGGTAATAGAAGAAAATGGTAGAACAGGAAGGGGAGTAGTGCAGCCAGCCAGAGAGGTTTCTCGGATTGATGACAGGGCCCATTGTTATGCCTTCCCAGGGAAATCCAAACCTGAGGCATGAGATGTTGTGATAACAGGTACAATTCAAGTCTGTGACCGGATGGCTTCTGTATTATTTGATCCAGTTTCCACATATTCATATGTATCTGTTAAATTTGCCTTGGGTATAGATTTGGTTTGTCATATTCTTGATTCCCCTATTCATGTTTCTACCCCAGTTGGGGAGTCTGTGGTAGTAACCCATGTATATAGTACTTGTATAGTTGTGTTTGTGGGGTTTCAGACTTAGGTAGACTTTGTTATCCTGGATATGCTGGATTTTGATGTTATCTTGGGTATGACTTGGTTGTCTCTCTATCATGCTGTGTTAAACTGTGATTCTAAGATAGTAACTCCAGAGATTATGGGTAAGGATAGACTAGAGTGGGAAGGTGTGTACAGGACTAAGCTAGCTAAAATTATATCTTTTGTTTGGTATAGGAAGCCAGTGGGAAAGGGTTGTTAAGCCTTCTTAGCTCATTTTCGGGATGTTAGTGTGGAGTCTACTTCTATTGAGTCAGTTCTGGTGGTTTCTGGATTTCAGGAGGTGTTTCCAGCAGATTTTCCTGGCATGCCTCTGGACAGGGACATTGACTTCTATATAGACTTGGAGTCGGACACTCGCCCAATCTCTATTCCTCCTTATTGCATGGCTCCCACAGAGTTAAGTGAACTTAAGACGTAGCTTTAGGAACTCCCAAATAAGAGATTTATTCATCCCTATGCTTCACCTTTGGGTGCTCTAGTATTATTCGTGAAAAAGAAAGATGGTATTATGAGTATGTGTATAGACTACATGCAACTGAACAAGGTTACCATTCAAAATAAGTTTCCTTTACCTCGCATAGATAACCTTTTTGATTAGTTGTAGGGTGCTTCGTTGTTTTCTAAGATTGACATGAGGTCAGAGTATAATCAGATAAAGATTAGGCCTGAGAATATACCTAAGATAATGTTTCAGACTCGATATGGGCATTATGAGTTTCTAGTAATGTCTTTTGGGTTGACCAATGCGCTGGCAACTTTTATGAGTTTGAATAATAGTGTCTTTAAATCATATCTGGACTCTTTTGTGATTGTGTTTATAGATGATATTCTAAATTACTCCAAGAGTTAGGGGGAGAATGCAGAGCATCTTCACATTGTTCTAGGGATATTGAGGCACCAAAAATTGTATGCCAAGTTTTCAAAATGTGAATTTTGGTTATCATCGGTTTCCTTCTTAGGGCATGTAGTTTTAGAAATAGGGGTGATGGTGGATCCTCTAAAAGTCAAGGCAGTTAAGAGTTGGGCCCGGCCTAGCTCTCTGACTAAAGTTAGGAGTTTTGTGGTTCTTATGGGCTACTATCGCAGGTTTGTCAAGAACATTGCTTCCATTGCTACTCACTTGACAATGCTGACTCAGAAGGAGGTACCTTTTGTGTGGTATGAAAAGTGTGCGGAGATCTTCCAAAATCTCACGACACTTCTAACTACAACCCCCATCCTATCATTGTCAGTTGAAGGTAAAGATTTCATTATTTTTTTTGATGCTTCACATTGGGGTTTGGCTGTTGTGTTGATGTAGGGCATGAATGTTATAGCATATGCTTCATGATACTTTGAAGCCCCATGATAAGAATTACCCTACCCACAATTTAGAGTTGGCAACAATGGATTTTGCATTAAAGATCTGGAGACACTACCTCTATGGTGTCAAGTGTGAAGTGTTCATAGACCATCGCAGCCTGCAACATGTGTTTCCACAGAAGGATTTGAATTTGAGACAGAGGAGATGGATGGAGTTGTTGAAGGATTATGATTTGACCATCCAGTATTATTCGGGTAAGGCCAATATGGTGGCAGATGCATTGAGACAAAAGGCGATTAGCATGGGCAGTTTGGCTTATTTAAGGGTGTGCAAGCGACCTTTGGCTAGGGAGATTCAATCTCTAGAATTAAAGTTTATGCAGTTAGGTATTTCAAAACACGGGGGGAGTGTTAGCCAGTATTGAGGTTAAACCCACATTTCTAGAGGAAATCAAAGCCAAACTATTTCAAGATGCATAATTGAACAAGCTTCAGAACAAGGTGGTGTTCGTTGAGGCCTGGGATGCCATGCTAGATGCTAGCGGGGTGTT
Organism: Jaltomata sinuosa; assembly: GCA_003996215.1. NCBI lineage: Eukaryota > Viridiplantae > Streptophyta > Magnoliopsida > Solanales > Solanaceae > Jaltomata > Jaltomata sinuosa. The sequence continues at coordinate 60,347 of QJPP01004393.1, forward strand.
GTGCTTTAGAGGGAGGATTTTGTGTTCCTCGAGTTCATGACTTTATATAAAATATATTGATAGAAGCTCAGGTTTGCGGTACTCGATCCATTCAGGTGTAACTAAGATGTACCGGGACTTGAGGCAACTTGATTAGTGGCCTGGGATTAAGATTGACATGGCTGAATATGTGTCCAAGTGTCAAAACTATTATCAAGTTAAATATGAGCACCAAAGTTCTCTAGGCTTACTTCAAAGGATTCCCATTCCTTAGTTGAAGTGGGAAATGATAGCCATTGACTTCGTGGTGGGTCTTCCTAAGACCTTGGGAAAATATGACTCCATTTGGGTCATTCTTGACACGCTGACCAAGTCATCTCATTTCATTCCAGTTAGGGTAGATTATAATCCCAGCAGTTCTCCAAGATTTATGTCAATGAAATAGTGAGATTGCATGGGGTGCCACTCTTCATCATTTCAGAGAGAAGTACACAGTTTACTTTCAATTTCTGGGGCAAGTTGCACGAAGAGTTGGGCACCCAACTCACTTTTAGCATAAATTTTTATCCTCAGAAAGATGGTCAGTCAGAGAGGATGATTCAAGTATTGGATGACATGCTAAGAGCATGTGTGATTGATTTTGGGGGCCATTGGGATAAGTTTTTACCGTTGTGTGAATTTGCATATAACAAAAGCTATCACCACAGTATTGACATGTCACCATTCAAGGCACTTTATGAGAGGAAATGTAGATCACCCATAGGGTGGTTTAAAGCAGGTAATGTGAAACCGTTAGGCATTAACTTGGTAAAAGAATCTCATGAAAAGGTGAGAGGTATTCAAAAAAGTTGCTAGCAGACCATAGCAGGCAGAAAGAGAATGCAGATTGTAAGGTAAGGGACATGGCATTTTAGGCTGGTGAACAAGCTTTGTTTAAGGTGTCACCAATGAAAGGGGTAATTCGGTTTGGCAGGAGGGGCAAGCTTAGCCCTCGGTATATCGGTCCATTTGAAGTTCTCAAAATTGTAGGGCCACTGGCTTACAGGTTAGCACTGCCGCCCAATTTGTCCGGAGTCGATCCAGTCTTTCATGTATCCGTGCTAAAGTGATATCATGGGGACGGGGAGTATAATTTCAAATGGGATTTGGTGTTGTTAGACAAGGACCTTCAGTATGAGGAGGAGCTGGTTGCAATTCTAGATCAGTATGTCCAAAAATTAAGAACAAAGGAAATCAGATTGGTAAACGTTCAGTAGAAGTATCATCCAGTTGAGGAAGCCACTTGGGAAACCAAAAAGGACATGCGAGAAAAGTACCCTCGCTTCTTTGAGGATTCAGGTGCTACCCTTTCCACTCTTTTAGATCATATTTTTTGGTCCTGATCATTCAAGGATGAACAATGCGTAAATTAGTATCTTTTGTAACAACTTGTTCTATTGTTATGGGTAAACTATTCGTGCAAAGAAATGGGTTAGACGGGTTTGGGAATTAGAAAATTTGGGCCAGGCTTGTCTTGGACAATTTATAAGTGAGGTATGGTCTAGGGAAATATGGGAAATGATTGGGTAAAATATCTAAGGTTGAGCTAGTATTTCCAGTAGCTAAGTTGTTATGGAGTCCATGGGACTTTTCAGAAGTGAATTTGGGCAAGTAGAACTCCTGATATCGAAGTTAACATAAAAGGGTTGGTTTAGAACGTCAAGTTTTGAAGTGTGTTGTAAAATGGGAAAATCTGAGAGATTTTTTGAGGTTCTATTTTGTATCAACCGCTATAGTGGTCATCGCTATAGCAGAGAAATTCCCACTATAGCAGAATTCAAGGAGTCAACACTGCTATAGCGGGCGTGTTCCTCTACGGCGGAGCTGCTATAGCAGAGTAAGGGCCGCTATAGCGGAATAACTCATAGTAATAGCAGCAACTTTCACAAAAATGTTCAGCATTATTCAAGAACATTTTAAGGAAGGACAGAGGCGATTTAGGCAACTCTAACAAAATTTTCCACCAAATTTCTTTGAAAAGGTAAGGATTTTGCTCCCCTAACTTAGAACTACGATTGTGTAATTACACTTCCGGTCATTTACACGTTTTTGCCTTTCTTGTACCATTAGAGCTTACTTGTAGCGGCCCAAGTCATTTATGGCTTCTCGGGACCGGTAGTTCGGTGCTCGGGCCGTTTATTTGGTCTTTATGGCTGTTCCTCGTTTTAGAGCTTCAACTTTGGAAATCTTTGACTTCCGACAACATTCTTGGTAATATCAAAGAATTAAACCAAGGTTCTAGGTCAAAGGAATTCCTTACTCGAAAGTTTGAGTTAAAGAAATGCCTCGTGTAACACCTCGCCCGTTTGGAAGGTTTAAAGTAACGCGTGCCTTTGGGGTAAGACTAATAGTGTCTAATATACTAAGAAGGATGTGTTATGAGGTATTATAATCGCAAAATGGTCGTATGATAAGTTTTGAAGTCAAGCAAGTTGCGAAACAAAAGTCGGAAAAAATTATTGTAAATTCCTTTAAGGAATTCTCTTCAAATTTGGGTTAAATGCCTTGGGGTGTTTCTCCCTATATATAAAGAGTTAGTGGTACACCAATATACCAAATTTAAGGTCTACGAGTCTAGTTTCCAATGCACTAAACTATTCATCCATATGACTTCAGAATAGAGAGATATTCACATTTTCGTAAGACTGCACAAGCAGACACGTCAAAGCGGGGCCCACGTCCTAAGTCGGTTCATCTTATAAAAGCTGATTTCTCCTTCGTTTTAACCCATATTTTTGACCCAAAATTCTTAGAAAATCTGAGGGAGAGTCCATAAATAATCCATGGACTTTGATCCTTTCAATTCGGATGTTTAACGGAAGTTGCTCTACGTCGCGAGCTCATCGTCGTGGTATAGTTTTCTCGTCGTTTTGGCTCCGTTTGTTGCTACTGCAAGGAGTAATTTCGTGGAACTGATATTTTTATGGTATTATCATTTGATTATTGGAAGGTAAGGGTTCTAAATCCTCGATTCATTCTTAATTTGAGGTTTAGGATCAATTCCGAGGAGAACTTATCGTTATCGGAATGTTTGTCGTGTTTTCTTGCCGTATATTGTTACAGCTCATGGTGGGCCCTTATAAAAGCATGTTTAGATTGGTATTTCAAGACTTTTTGTCGAGGTAACCTTCCTCCTATGACCCTCCTTCGTTATTATATGTTCTAGTATTGTTTTATGGATTTATGAGCCACAAAGTGGTATTTTGGATCTGTGGCTCTGGGTAGCCCTTTTGTCATATTAAATTGGGTTGTTATTGTTGTATGTTGATGGTGTTACGATGTTGGAGGTACTGGGGATTGGTGTGACTCGTATTGGAGTCATGAACGATGGTTATTGGATTGAATGACGTGAAGTACGCCTTGAAATAGTGCCTCGGGAGCTCGTCGCTCCTTTGAGATGTGGTTAACATATTATTGTTAGATTTAGCTGCCATTTATTATTGTTATTGGCCTCATTTTATGTTTTGGTGTTGGCTGGTCACGAGTCTGACATTAACACCTTATCAAAGGGCTATGGCTCGTTCTTGCAGCCTCGTCGATTCTAGCAATTGTTCCATTACCTTGGTTGGTCAGCCTTCATAGAGACGTATTTGGGGCTTCAATTGGAAGTATTTGTTTTGTGTGATTCAGAGCTTCCCGGAGCAGTTTGAGTCTGGACGACGTCGTTCCCGTAGCTAGTCATCGGATGACAGGTAGGTTATGGTTTTTTCCCATATAGACTCTGCGTATATAGGCTATAACTGCATTAATTAGCATCCTTGGATGGATTGTTATAGGTTGGTACCCCAGACCTTGTCTACCTTGTTCGTCCGTTATTTCATGCGTTGTTTGTAGTATTTGCGTAGTATTCTATATTACCCTTGTGGTCCTTTGTGGCCTTGTATTGACTCTGGAACATAGATGGTGGGCTATTTTGGAATGTCCGCAAGTCCCGGACATAGAGATTATCCTTTTAGGCTGGTTATGTCTGCTGAGTAGCTATTGGGCCTGTGCAGGGCTGATAGGAATTATTGTGAGCCGTTTGGCTAATTTTATATTTGTGTGCGAGCATATCATCCATGATAAAGGTTTTCCCCTGCATGTTTTACTATAGTTTTGGCTGCGAGCCACTACTGACAATTTTCCTAAATCTGCATGGCCCTGGGGGATCTTTTTGGTACTGTTGATGATAAAAAAGGGGATTTTTGGATGTTTTTTTTATTACTGGTACTAGTCTCTGCGGGGCAGAGCACCAGACTTGATTTTATTACTGATACTAGTCTCTGCGAGGCAGAGCACCAGACTTGATTTTTATTATTGATACTAGTCTCTACGGGGCAGAGCACCAGACTTGATTTTATTAATGATACTAGTCTTTGTGACTTGATTTACTACAGTTTTAGACCCGGTTACGCCCGGGCACCCTTGGAGGGGTTTTTGAGGCATTTTATACTACTTTAGTCCTTGACAGGGTCTGGGCATGCATGTTTGAGACTGGGTCTCTATCTTGATCCCGGACTTGCTTCCGGATGACATGTCTTGATACTGAGTTTTAGTATGAGGTCGGGGACCTCCATGGACCTTGTTGCTCTGGGCCTGGGGCTTCGGGTTGCGTGCGCTGGAGTGAAGGGTATACGGTGGAGTAGAGGTATATAAGCTGAGTCCTTCCATGGAACCTGCCTGCTGGGCCCATTTGGCACCAGAGGAGGTACATGCAGAGGTTCTATTTCACACATCATATCATATCATATCATGCATTGGATTCCACCCTTGTTTGCTGTGTGTTCAGTGTACGCTCCGGTAGTATGGGATGCCAGAGGGTTTGCTTTCACTTGATTGTGTTCCTCGGTTGTATGGGCAGACGTTGGGTCTGTAGGTAGACTATATTTACTCCTGTCTTTATTTAGAGCTTGTCTTGGCACTCGGTTAGTGAAGGATTATTGATAGTTAACTTGTTGAGGTTTCGGTTGTGGGATATCTGATTATTGTGAGGGCTAGGGAGTCCTATCTTATTGAGGCACTTTTGTGTGGCCTTCTGAGCAGAGTGTGAGACTCTGGTTCTATTCTTGTAGGAAGCTGAGTGGTATTTCCTCAACTCTCTCTCTACTTACTTATATTGTTGTGCAAGGAGTCCAGGTGCGTTCTCCTTTCGTTCACCTATGATTCTGTGTAATTGTATCTCTGTGCTAGCATGTGTTACTTGAAGCTCTTGGTGATGGATGATCTGTGCTAGCTCCTTGTGCCTTGCTTATTGCCTCAGTGACTGCTTTCTTGCTATCTGTTACTTACTGCTTTTATATCTTATATGCGCTCAGTCGGCCTATGATACCTACTGAGTACCCGTGGTTTTTGTGCTCATACTACACTTCTACATTTTTTTATGCAGATATTAGCTGAGCTTTCGCCGTTGATCACGTTGGAGACTTGTGCAACTTTTGGATCTTTGAGACTAGGGTGAGCGCCTGACGGTCGGGGATTGTCTACATCTCATTTGTTGTACTGTTGCTCCTTGTACTTTCGGAGGCAATTTATGTTGTATTTTCTTACTACTAGCACTTGTATCCTATTAGAAGCTTCTGTACTATTGATACCAAGTCTTGGGGTTGGTGTAGTTTCCTTATGTATTTATATTTGAGTTTTGCTTTTGCTTATTTCTTCTTGCTGGTGCATTTTGGTTAGGTAGTAGCCCATTACTAACCGTTTTGGGCTACGGGAATTGGTTCGCCTACTGGGGATTGTAGGTGCCATCATGCCTTGAGAAATTGGGTCGTGACAGCTTGGTATCAGAGCTCTAGGTTCACCGGTGTCATGGTACAGAAGCAAGTGTCTAAGTAGAGTCTCGCGGATCGGTACGATGACGTCCCTATCCTATCTGCGGAAGGCTACAGGGCATTGTTAGGAAAATTTTTATCTTCTTGGATCCTCATTGTGCGTTCCTGGCTCTATTGACTTCTAGACTTCAGTTGTTCATTCATTCTGAGATGCCTGATACGAGTGCGATAACGGTTGGTGCCGAGGCTTATGTACCTGTTGCTTCAGTGTTTTCATCAGTGCCAGGACTCCAGAGTGAGGGTTTACTGCACTAGATAGGGGTGTGGGGTCAGCCCAACCTCCGATTGGATTTATAGCGACCTCAGTACTTCAGGACATCGTGGCTAGGACTCTGAGTCCTCTCCTGAGTGTTTCAGTACCTGGTTCTGTGAGTGGTGCTTCAATTATAGTTGAGCTTCTAGTTCTTCAGCAGGGTTGTCTGTCGGTATTGGAGTGCGAGGCGAGATTTTCCCGTCGGATTTCATCTGGTATAGGTTGTTTTTGGTGTAGTGAGCATGGGCACTTTGCTAGGAATTGCCCTAGGATTGTGTATCCCAGACAGCCTGGTTGTTATCATTGTGGAGAGATTGGTTACCTCTATAGATATTTTCCCCGGTGAGGGCCGGTTAGGCCTTTAGTTTTGACTACTCAGTCCAGAGTTATATCCCATCAGCTTGATACTCCTCTTGGTGGGCCAAAGGTAGAGGTTCCTGATATCGTTGCTCCAGATTAGGATTTTGCTACCTTCGACTTGTGATAGTCCTGCTCGCGTTGCGATTCTATCCCTTCTGTCATATTTTTTCTTATATGCCTACCTGCTACTTGATTAAGTTGTTTGGCTACCCAAATTGTAGTATCGATATGTTATTTTATTGGTAGTTTATTCTTTAGTAGTGGATGGGGGTAAGTTAGCCTTGAGAGGTGTTTTCCCGGAGTTGTAGCTCGTGGGTAGTTCTTGTTATTCTGTTTCTAGTTGTGTTACCCCTGTTTCATTGTGATTCTCGACTTTTGGTTGGGTTTTCCTTGTTGAGCGATCCTAGATGGTTGTTGCCTAGGACGTTATCTAGCGTGGCTAGAGATCCGTGTGATGGTTCGGAGTATTACCGGTAGTTGGGCTGGAGTTAAGATTTTGCCTCAGTTGGGAGATATTGGTTATGCTAGTGTGCATAGATTGGTTTGGTCTCCCGAGTGACTAGAGACGACCCTCTTTGTTGATTAGTTTAGGAGGTTGGTAGGTATGTGGGTTGTTCCCATAGTCTCCTCCACTTCCTTGTCCGTTGGGTGTTTGGTTGTATCCCTAGCTCCAGTTGGAACAAATCTTGATCGTAGTTCTTTCGATGAGCTCTGGATGTTGGCATCGTGATTGGGTCTTGACTTTAAGCACTCCGACTAAGTGTTGATCGTAACCTCATGGTTAGGTTGTATTTGTGGGCATTTCAGGTGAGTTGGGCATTCGGCCCATTCTTCTCCTACCTTATTGAATTTGACGTGTAGCTATGAATAGTAAGGTAATGGCTTCAGGTTCTTATTCGAGAAAGGATTTTTAATGTTTAATATGTGCTAAGGAAGGATTTTTGTTTTGTTGAAAAAGAAAAGAGATGACTCTTTGTTTGTGTTTAAGTGTCCTCGTAGTTGCCTGAGGCGGCGATGAAGGTTTGGTTTGGGATTGTGTGTTGGTGATTCGATCCAGCCGTCTATACATTGCCGTGGATTTTCCATTGATTGGTTTTTGTTTCAGTAGTAGCTGCGGTGTTGGCAACTTGTATTTTCAGGCCTAGTTGGCTTGGGTTCTTAAGGGTTCATTGGCAACATAAAGGTTCGACAAAGGCTTTGGTTGGCAGTTTTCAAAGTCGGTGTTCAGAATCATAACTTGGCAGGTTACATCGGATGGTTTGTGGCAGTTTCTATTTGGTTGCATCATCCTAGTGCCGGGAGGCAGTGGGTGCGGGCAACTTAGCTTCTTTTACTTCAGTTGTGGATGCGGCTATTGGCCTTGGACACCTAGTCCTTGGCTAACCTCTGCAAGAGGCGAGATATTCTAGATTTCAGCAGTGTTCTAGTTAGTACGAGGTTCTTCTACCATGGTTGGACATACTCAGCGGCGTAAGTTTGAGCTTCAGCAGTGGTGTATGCTTTATGTGGTCAGCTTGTGTGGGTTAAGACTGTGAGGCTATTTTGAGCTCTGATGATACGTAGAGACTGATAATAGCCATTCGTTTTCCCAGGATTTGAAAGCTTGTTTAATCGATTCCTCCGGAGTTATTGTTTATGTGGGGTTCTAGTGTTGGTTAGACTCGGCCAGTATGGACGAGAAGTTCATTATGATATATACTTCGAAGTGGTTGGTTGTTTGCAGAACCAGTAGAGCGGTTGATTCGTGCCAAAGGAATGTGTTGAAAGTATATGCAAAAATTTCTATGGTTAGATGGTAATTTTGAACCCCATTCACCTTTTTCCTTTGCCTTCGGGGTGTTTGGACTTGATATTTGTGGCATGGTAGACTTCTTCCTGAGGTGAGATTCGTAAGGAAATTTCACATTCAAATGGTGTTCGATTGTTCAGAGTAGCAGTAGTGTTTTCTAGAGTTGGGAGCTTGGCTCATGGTTACAGACTTCGTGGTAGGCTTACCACACTTCTTGAAGGATCGTGGTTTTGTTTTGGATCTTTTGTGCAGATTGCCCTAGTTCATTCACTTTCAGCTGATTCAAACTTGGCACGGTTCAGTTAGCGAATTTGATGTTAGAAAAAAAAGTTCATTTGTTGGTGGTCAATCAAGGCAAGTAACTTTAGTTTCAATGATATGCTACGGGTTGTTATCTTAAATGGCAAAGGCTAGTAGCCTATATCTTGGCTTAAAACGAGTTTGAATAAAATGGGTGACTTTGTTCGTTGTAAGGTATAAGTAGGAACTATGGATCTCTGGTGTGTCGGTTGATGCTTCGAGGGTGGTTTGAGTGTTCAGCTTGTATGCACATTCCTTTTTGTGGTGCTAAAGGATTCAGTTCAGAATAAAAAAAAGGGATTTTCTGGAACAGTAGGCTCATGAGTTAGAGTTTTAGGTTGATGGATTTTCTGGTAAACTTGGTATAGTTTTGAGGATTCAAGTTATGTGTGTTGATAACCTTGGTGCTCTTGTTTCGGTGTTGTGTAGGTGCTTTTTGGTTAAGATTCTCGAGGTTTAGTTTGGGTTGGCAGATCTTTGGAGGTTGAAATCTAGCTTGGCTAGTAAGAAATTAACGCTTGGTTGCTTTCTTTGGTTCTGTTATATTGGGTGCCATCTGGTCGCGGAGGTTACCCGGGTTGTCTGAGAGAGTAGTGCGGGCGTTGTATCCGCTATTCTTAAATCTCTGGTATTTTCTTCCTTCCTGACTTTCGGGTATGAAAGTCTTTTTAGTAGTGGATGATGTAATGACCGTTCCGCTCATTTACACGTTTTCGCCTTTCTTGTACCATTAGAGCTTACTTGTAGCGGCCCAAGTCATTTATGGCTTGTCGGGATCGGTAGTTCTGTGCCCGGGCCATTTATTTGGTCTTTATGGCCGTTCCTCATTTTAGAGCTTCAACTTTGGAAATCGTTGACTTCCGACAACATTCTTGGTAATATCAAAGAATTAAACCAAGGTTCTAGGTCAAAGGAATTCCTTACTCGAAAGTTCGAGTTAAAGAAATGTCTCGTGTAACACCTCACCCGTTTGGAAGGTTTAAAGTAACCTGTGCCTTTGGGGTAAGACTAATAGTGTCTAATATACTAAGAAGGATGTGTTATGAGGTATTATAATCACAAAATGATCGTATGATAAGTTTTGAAGTCAAGCAAGTTGCGAAACAAAAGTCGGAAAAAATTATTGTAAATTCCTTTAAGGAATTCTCTTCAAATTTGGGTTAAATGTCTTGGGGTATTTATCCCTATACATAAAGATTTAGTGGGACCCCAATATACCAAATCGAAGGTCTACGAGTCTAGTTTCCAACGCACTAAACCGTTCGTCCATACGACTTCAGAATAGAGAGATATTCACATTTTCGTAAGACTGCACAAGCAGACACGTCAAAGCGGGGCCCACGTCCTAAGTCGGTTCAGCTTATAAAAGCTGATTTCTCCTTCGTTTTAACCCATATTTTTCACCCAAAATTCTTAAAAAATTAGAGGGAGAGTCAATAAATAATCCATGGACTTTGATCCGTTCAATTCGGAAGTTTAACGGAAGTTGCTCTACGTCGCGAGCTCATCGTCGTGGTATAGTTTTCTCGTCGTTTTGGCTCCGTTTGTTGCTACTGCAAGGAGGAAGTTCGTGGAACTGATATTTTTATGGTATTATCATTTTATTATCGGAAGTTAAGGGTTCTAAATCCTCAACTCATTCTTAATTTGAGCTTTAGGATCAATTCCGAGGAGAACTTATCATTATCGGCATGTTGGTACCCCAGACCTTGTCCACCTTGTTCGTCCGTTATTTCATGCGATGTTTGTAGTATTCGCGTATTATTGTATATTACCCTTGTGGTTCTGTGTGGCCTTGTATTGACTCTGAAACATAGATGGTGGGCTATTTGGGAATGTCCGTGAGTCCCGGACATAGAGATTATCCTTTTAGGCTGGTTATGTCTGTTGAGTAGCTATTGGGCCTGTGCAGGGCTGATAGGAATTGTTGTGAGCCGTTTGGATACATTTATATTTGTGTGCGAGCATATCATCCATGAAAAAGGTTTTCCCCTGCATGTTTTAGCACAGTTTTGGCTGCGAGCCACTACTGTCAGTTTTCCTAAATCTGCATGGCCCTGGGGCTCTTTTTGGTATTGTTGATGATAAAAAGGGGATTTTTGGATGTTTTTATTACTGGTACTAGTCTCTGCGGGGTAGAGCACCCGACTTGATTTTATTACTGATACAAGTCTCTGCGGGGCAGAGCACCAGACTTGATTTTTATTAATGATACTAGTCTCTGCGGGGCAGAGCACCAGACTTGATTTTATTAATGATACTAGTCTCTGTGACTTGATTTACTATAGTTTTAGACCCGGTTATGCCCGGGCACCCTTGGAGGGGTTTTTGAGGCATTTTATACTACTTTAGTCCTGGACAGGGTCTGGGAATGCATATTTGAGACTGGGTCTCTATCTTCATCCCGGACTTGCTTCCGGATGACATGTCTTGATACTGAGTTTTAGTATGGGGTCGGGGACCTCCATGGACCTTGCCGCTTCAGGCTTGGGGCTTCGGGCTGCGTGCGCTGGAGTGAAGGGTATACGGTGGAGTAGAGGTATACAAGCTGAGTCCTTCTATGGAACCTGCCTGCTGGGCCCGATTGGCACCAGAGGAGGTACATGCAGAGGTTCTATTTCACACATCATATCATATCATATCATGCATTGGATTCCACCCTTGTTTGTTGTGTGTTCAGTGTACGCTCCGGTAGTATGGGATGCCAGAGGGTTTGCTTTCACTTGATTGTGTTCCTCAGTTGTATGGGCGGCCGTTGGGACTGTAGGTAGACTATATTTACTCCTGTCTTTATTTAGAGCTTGTCTTGGCACTCGGTTAGTGAAGGATTAGTGATGGTTAACTTGTTGAGGTTTCGGTTGTGGGATATCTGATTATTGTGAGGGCTAGGGAGTCCTATCTTATTGAGGCACTTTTGTGTGGCCTTCTGAGCAGAGTGTGAGACTCTGGTTCTTTTCTTGTGGGAAGCTCAGTGGTATCTCTCGGTTATTGTGGCCTAGTTATTTCATCCTAGGGTTGTACTTGTGTGGTGATTCCCTGGTTATGCTATCATGTGATTGGATTGGTGTTATGACTTCCTTATACTGGTTGATTCCATTTTGAGTATGTTAGACTGCTCTCCGTCTTTTCCTTCTACTTGAGGTTACCGATATACCGCTATTTTCTCAACTCTCTCTCTCTACTTACTTATATTGTTGTGCAAGGAGTCCAGGTGCGTTCTCCTTTCCTTCACCTGTGATTCTGTGTAATTGTATCTCTGTGCTAGCATGTGTTACTTGAAGCTCTTGGTTATGGATGATCTGTGCTAGCTCCTTGTGCGTTGCTTATTGCCTCAGTGACTTCTTTCTTGCTCTCTGTTACTTACTGCTTTTATATCTTATATGCGCTCAGTCGGCCTATGATACCTACTGAGTACCCGTGGTTTTGGTGCTCATACTACACTTCTGCACTTTTTTGTGCAGATATTATCTAAGCTTTCGCTGTTGATCACGTTGGAGACTCGTGCAACTTTTGGATCTTTGAGACTAGGGTGAGCGCCTGACGGTCGGGGCTTGTCTACATCTCATCTGTTGTACTATTGCTCCTTGTACTTTCGGAGGCAATTTATGTTGTATTTTGTTACTACTAGCACTTGTATCTTATTAGAAGCTTCTGTACTATTGATACCCAATCTTGGGGTTGGTGTAGTTTCCTTATGTATTTGTATTCGAGTTTTGCTTTCGCTTATTTCTGCTTGCTGGTGCGTTTTGGTTAGGTAGTAGCCCATTACTAACCGTTCTGGGCTACGGGAATTGGTTCGCCTACTGGGGATTGTAGGTGCCATCATGACTTGAGAAATCGTGACAGATTGTTATGTTGTAGAATCAGTAGTTGTGGGCTAGAAGGAAGGTTTGTCTTGACCTAAGAAGGAAGAATCCGGTGTAACGGGGATTTTAGGGTGTAGAATTCTTTGATCTTGGTTATGTTTGCTTATTCATAATTAATTCACCATAATTTTTTAAGGGTAATCGTAAAAATGGTAGTTCTAGGTGAATTAATGGTGGAAAAGCCTTGGGAGGGGTGCAATGATCATGAGTTTGGCATGGGGATTAGGATATTAGGCCACATTGACTGATTGTAGTATTATGTGTAATTGTTTTTAGACCAAGGTCAAGCAAAAGCTTCAGTAAATGGGAAGGCTCTGGTCCAGTAAAGCTTTCAGTCTAATTCGAGGTAGGTGATGGTTGTTGTTTCTCAATTGCGATATTTGTGCATTATAAATGTTGCTTAGTATTGTTTGCACATTACATGGTATAGGAAATTAAATGATGAATGGTTATGATGTCCGGCTGTCAATCATGTGAAATGAGTTGGTCTTTATTACTTGTTGGTCTTACACGTGTGGTTGTGCTCATTTTTGTTGATTGTTGGATTGTCTATGATATTCTTTTGGCTCAAGTATCATGCGTGGTATGGGATATCTATCGATTGGCTCGGGTACTATGCCTGTTACAGGTTGGATTATACATGTTTGATTGTGTTCTATTTGATAGTTCTATGAGTGGACTGGGTTTGCTTCTTGTTATATATCATTACATATTGGCCCCTGAGTGGACGGATAGTCATGGTTATAGGCTGGGGTGGTTCTTGTGTAGACTGGGATTTCATGTTAAACCCAATAGTTGTTATCCTAGGGACCCCTTGGGTTGTCCTGGTTACTCGAAAAAGGGGTGGTTTGCATATGTAATTATTGTTGTGGTGGTTTATTGGAAATGTTTCATGTAGCTGATAAGTCAAATTAATGATTGAGAGTCTGGGTTGTATTTGCTGGCTTGGTTAAACATATTTTGTCCTGCTTTACTCAGCTTTAGTTCATTGTTCATATTTTATTTATTGGGCTGGCCGATGATCCTACCAGTACACTGTTGTTTTATGTATTGATACTGCACTTGCCTGCCTTTTGTGAGTACATGACATATTATGGCAGCTGCTACGCGACCTCTGTTGTAGTTCTGGCGTTTCCAGAATCCAAGGATGAGCTGCTTTTTCGGGGCTACCATGGTTTCATTTAGTTTACTTTGAGTCCATTGATTTGGACTCAGTCTTCTTTATTTTTGGGGTTGCATCCTCGTATTCTATACTTTGTAGATATTTTTGTACACGACTTTCAAATCCTAGGGGTATATTTCACAAGATCTTTATTGTTAACTATTTTAGTTGTGAATTCTAGTTTTATTTAAGGCAACTGATTTTAGCTGTTAAACTTAGTTAGATATTGGCTTGTTTACTCAGTTTTCTCACTATGGGTTTGGATTGATGTCACTCGCGGTGGGTTAGGTCATGATATTAGTGGTAGCATACAAACTTATAACATTTGAAAAAGATAGCACACAAGGAAATAGATTATGATCTGATATGCATTATACCATCTAATACATAGCCCAAATGGAAATGGTATAGCCTATGGGCCTCCACTATAGCCTTGTGGAATCTTAGGCTATAACAACTTGTAGCATACACATATATAGTTACAACACATAATTCTACATGCTTAAACATGTAATCTATACATTTCTAACTGCTTTATCACAAAATTATTGAATCTAGAATGCTAGTCTCCCCCACCTTTAGGAATGTAAACTACAGGGCATGCAATATCTATCCTATAGGCAGATGACTAATAATACTTATGAAAGGAAAGAGAATACTTTTTGACATGTACACAAAACGTTCATGATACAAACCTATGTCTGAGTATATATTTTCATGGAACAAATAATTAAGGAGACTAATAATTCATGGAGCATCTAATAAATAAACTACATGTATTCTCTCTTTATTGGAATGTACTGTTTATAACCTACGCCTCCTAAAAATCCGCATTCTGGTACTTACAACAAATAATCATGTGGCATATAAGCAGTCAAACTCACAATCTCTAACTATATGAACTGGAAAGGGGTATACACTTAGCCCTCTGACCCTTAGGTCTCATATCCTGTCGATTAATGAGTTGTATCATTTTCAACCTGCCAAAAATCTCACCATAGCCTGTAAATATTTGATTTCTGTCATGCACATAAATAGACCATACTTATTGACTTAAATAAACCCTATTTTATTAACAAGATATAAACAAGTGCCACAAGGCACCTATTACTGCGACACAAGACTCTTGCAGAATAACCCCTCATAATCTTCTTTCTAGGGAAGATTAGAAACTAATGACATCTTAGGAACTCGACCCATATAACAATATGAAACAACTAATTTTAACAACGTAGGGGCTAAATCCTCATGGACTCCCTTTTATAATATTAGAAGTTATAAGCACGTATGCGTCTTAAATTAACATGTTTTCCAATAATTGAGAAAACTGATCATACTTACCAAATTGAATACAGAGAGTCATAGAATATCCAGTCAAACTATGCTTAATTAAATAATTAAAATAATTATGACACACATTTTCTTAAACTCATATGAGGAACATTGCTGCAAATTTTGAGCACACATATGTAATTGCACATTATGTAACATATAGTATGTAAGCAACTTCTGTATAAGCAAGTAGAAGGTACTTAATATTTCATGTAACATGTGAACATCAAAACAAGTAATTCGTAGCATAGATAATTTCATAAATCCTTGACTTTTAAAGGGTACTTAACATACATGTCAAATAACATAGGAAGAAAATAGTATCTATATATCCCTACTTCATGAATCCTATTGCACATTATGATTTTCTAAATGATGCACTATGACATGTTTACATAAATATTTTTGGTAATTTTTTCACATGTGCATCTGATGCCCTTTCCAGCTATAAAGCGCTCAATAGAGTAATTTTATTTCTAAGTCAAAACTTTTATTCATGCCCTACATAGGTCTACAATATGCATATATTTCTTTTTATGGACACTTTACCTATGTCAAACAGGTTTATGCTATATAACTTTTATCAACAAAAGAGGGTGCATAACATAGAGTGAAACAATATGTTCTAGCTAAAAAGATTAGCAGATTTATGCAACAAAGCTTTCACGATAACTGTGTCTACTTTTCACGACATATTAGCACATAATAACTGAAGTAAGTAGCACGTACCCTTCTACAAAGGGATTCATGATTCAAATAAATACTTAATCAGCTCCATTAAAGGGTGAACATCAAGAAAATTAACACGCTGATAAAAAATAGGGAAACAAGTGCACCCTTAAGTCATAAACTGTGCTTCACATATATTTTTACAAGTACACAAGCCAAAACACCTGCCTTCAGACCCTTTAATGACTTAATCCAGTAGGCCTCTACAACCTCTGTAACTATAAATTATTTCATGACCCAATCAAAAGTATATCTAGATTATAATACATCATGTAGCACATAAGCATTTCTGCACATAAAATATCCAGCACGTGCTTAATTATCCTGATGTATCATGCTTTCTACAATGAATTTATTCATAATATCAATGTCGTGCAAGAGTAAATCCTTAAAAGAAGAAAATAACATGTAACTAAAAAGCTATAAAGCAACTGATATACATTGGTTGCGCTGTAAGTTAGGAAGCACGTAAATTGATAATATTTAAAGCATGCATTATACTACCGGTGTACTACAAAATACATACTATATATGAACTTATATTGACTTACTTTTTCTATCCCATAGGAAAAATTATGCCCTACCTAGAAGTATTACTTTTATATAAATATTCAGCTCGACTTATTTACGTACCATGCTGGCAAGTATCTAATGTCATTACTATTTACCAGAAATATCATCTTCTACTATATCTCTTGATATTCTAGGCACCTCTATATAATTTAACTCTATCTTTTCTTTAATTTTGTTCCATCCTAATGTCATGTCCCGAGAAAACACCCTGCACGTGGCCAACATCCAAAATCATTATTTTCCCATATTTAACCTTGGCTTGGAACACTACTAAAACATATACTAAAAGATAAGAATTTTTTTTGAAAACATGGAATAAGATTCAATCTTTAAATCAATGTAAAATGCTATATAGAAAAAATGTCATTTATAGTCAAACTGAGTTATGAACATAAGACTGAAATGACTGATCAACTAACTGTCCATGAAGCCTCTAATTACACAACTTAATACTGTCTACCAGGACAAGACCCCCGTCTAAATTTATATAACAAAAATGAACTACCAAACTACTTACCTAGACATCAAGAAAAGTCCTATGGAAACAACAATGACTCACTAATAGAAGAGGAGATGAAGTCTTGGGGTGCATTTGATTTTGAGCCTGAGTACCTGAATCTGCATAATATATAATAATGCAGTGCCAATTGGCATAAGTACATGGAATGCACTGTATGTAAAATAATTAAAGTGAAATAACTCTAATATCTAATATAACTGAACAACTGATACATGAATATGACATGCATCAAGGTCATGAGATAATTGAATCACATGATGTAGAGCATTTTGATATTTTAAATCACAATGCAACTGAATAATGAATCATATAATAATTAAGTATCTAAATCATGAGTACTGAGTAACTGAATAATAAGTAAACTGGATGCAAGCATTATAAATACTTTTTATAACTGGTGGTCTTGTGCAAAAATTATATTTTATGAAAATATGTAGTTTTTTTTAGGAGTTTTTTATAACCAACATACATCATGTAAGGTCATGATGTCCAACCGTCAACTAATTAGGAAGGCATCCTATATATTGCTAGGGCATAGGGTGTAATTAAACTGAACTGTGGATCCATATTGAGCCTTTATCAAGGGCTTAAAGAGAAGTCTCCTGAACCTACGACATAATCATATTGTACATTGGCATATGTAGTTTCAGGGCATACGTTATCTGAACCCATACCAATCTGGGTTAACAATAGTCCTCCTAAAATATATTATAAGCTCGTATTGTAGTTTTTAAGATAATATTAGAATCATACTGTGGAGCCTTTGCTCAAAAACAAATCATATGAACATACTTCTGGGATCCTTGTGCTCTAACTCATATGAAAGTACTTCTAGCAAGCCTTGTTCTCTAAATCTCATGGAAAATATGCAGTTCTAAGTTTTTAAGGTAAAATACATTTCTTTCAAAAACGTATAAACATAATAAGATAACCTTGTAAACGTTCATGAGATAGGTTTCATAATTATGAAGTAGATTTCAGAAAATAAGAGATAAATCCCATAAAACATGAGATAAGTTCTACGAAAACATGAGACAAACTCAATGGACATGAGATGGGGCATACAAATAATAGATGGATTTTGAAGTTCTATTACATTAATAGAGGATTCAAGGATCTATCATCAAAATATAATGGAAATAAGAATCTAGGATTTCTAATTTAAAACCCTATTTAAATTCATTGAAGAAACTGGAATCATAAAACAAGTTTGTGGGGAAGAACAAAGTTTCCACAATTGAAGGTTAGCCTTACATACCTTGGATGATGCTAGAACTTTTAAAAAGAAACTGAGAGATTGCTTTCCTAGAGCTTTGACAGGTTCTTTCTTGAAACCCTTGTGGTTTTGAGATGGGGAGGGAGGAGAGGAGTTATACAGATGATTTCTAAGTGTTTGCTCTTTTTATAAGGTGTTTTTATCGTGGGGTTAGAGTACATAATAGGGGTACGATGAAAACACCCTTAATGAAACAAAGTATTAAATTTTCTTGTCGGAATGCAATTTGTGCACCGTACTGCACATTGCACTGGGAGGGACCGTGCATTATGGTGGACACAATATTAGACACTGCAAATTCCAACTCTCTACAGTTTTGGCCCCCGTGCCCACCTAAACTTTTTTTCTAAGTCATCGAACTCGTTCTGACTAATCAATCATTGGGTCATAAAACTTGACTTCTAAGCTCTAACATACATACGATATGACTAAAACATATCTAGGGGTGTGAAGTGTTACCATATATCCCCCTTAAGGTCATTCGTCCTTGAATGAGGGTCATAGTAAAGAGGAAAACATATGAACTGAACTTAACATAGTTCTCTTAGATTATCTTTCTACCAATTGTACCTTATTCACATAATCATATTCATAACATAAGGATATTCATAACAAGCTGTGAATAGAACATATGAGCACGTGTTTATGACATGAAAGAGACTAGCATAGACATGACATAAGACATGAATTTATAGAATTTAAGGTATAGAGTAGAATTTATAGCTTCTTTAATATTATGATTCCTCCATAATACTGTCACTGAATCTACTTCTTTTGTCCTCAACTTGCAAATCGGACAATCTAGGATCTTAATCGATACTTTCTCATAAGTTAAACTGTATTTCACACCAATACTTTTCGTAGGAACAATGAGTGAGGGATCTCTCTCACACTTCTTCAACATAGAAACATAAAACACTATATGAACGGAGGCCAAGTGTGTACGAAACTCTAACTCATAGGCCACTTTCCTAATTGTGTTAATAATTTGGTAGGGTACAATATATCAGGGAGTAAGCTTCCCTTTCCTCCCAAATTGCATGACGCCCTCTGTAGGTGAAACATTCAGGAATACCCAATCACCAACACTAAACTCGAAGTCTCTTTGTCTGACATCAAAATATGACTTTTGGTGGCTCTATGTAGTCCTCAATTGCTCCTTAATGAGCTCAACTTTATCCATAGCTTTGTGAATATAATCTGACCTAAATAACTAAGCTTCACCAACCTTGAACCATTTAATAAAAGATTTATATCTTTGCATATATTAGCCTCAAACAATGACATATGAATATTGGTGTGATTTCTATTATTATAGGGTCAACTCAATGAGAGTAACGTGATGATTCTAGCTACCCATGAAATCTAGTACGCATTCTCTCAACATTTCCTCAAGTGTATGAATAGTACACTCTGCTTGGCCATCAATATGAGGATGAAAAGTGTTACTAAGGTTCACCTTAGTATCCAAGACTTTCTGAAATGACTTCAAAAAGTGAGCGATGAACTGAGCACCTCTGTTTGAGATAATGGACACTAGGTTCCCATACATTTTGAAAATTTCCCATATATATAACTTGGAATAATCCTCAATAGAATTTGTTGTCTTTTTAGGCAAAAATTGGGTTGACTTTGACAAACTGTCTATAATTACAATGATTGAGTCATGCTAATGATGTGATCACGACAAACCTGATATAAAGTCCATATTTATTATCTCTCACTTTCACTCAGGAAGATCTATACATTGAGCCTAACCACCAAACCTGAGCCTTAACCTGTTGACAATTTGGATACTTAACAACAAATTCAATAATGTTCTTCTTCATGATATTTCACCTATAGACTTCTCTTAGGTCATGATACATGTTTGTAGAGCTTGGGTGAATAGACTACCTAGAATTGTGCATTTCTACCATAATCCTCTTTCGAAGTTCATCAAAATCTAGAACACACAATCTGCCTTGGTACCTCAAGGTACTATCTCCCCCTTTTCAGAAGCCAAAACCTTATGCTTGTAGATTTCTTCCTTGAGCTGAAGCAAGTTTGAGTCACTATCTTGCTTTTCGTTAAATTTTGATACTAGGAACGATTCGGCCATATTTTGAAAAAATCCATCACCATCCCAGTAGTCTAAGAGGAAAACTCCTAAGTTTGCATGTCGATGAATTTCTTTGATAAGCTCTATCTTTCTTTCATCAATATGAGCTAGACTTCCCAAGAACAATCATCTAAGGGCATCAAAAACCACATAGAAATGCCACAAACTTCAACCAAAATTCACACTTCAAAATTTTTTTGCATACAACTCATGATCCTTAAGTGTATGCAACACAATTCGCAGGTGATTAGCATGATCTTCCTCGCTATGGGAGTAGATTAGGATATCATCAATGTAGATGGTTATGAACATGTTAAAATACTTCTTGAACACTTTGTTCATAAGGTCCATAGAAGTTGTTGGTTCATTATTCAAACAAAAAGACATGACTGGGAATTCAAAATAACCATACCGAGTTTTGAAGGATGTCTTTGGGGTTCCACTCTCCCTAACTTTTAACTGATGATAACTGGATTTAAGGTCTATCTTAGACAAATACTTAGCACCCTGAAGTTAGTCAAAAGAGTCATCTATTCTGTGGAGTGGATACTTCTTCTTTATGGTGACTTTGTTACACTGATGATAGTGCACATATCCTTCTTATGAACAAATGGCACTAGATCACCCCATAGAGAGATAGTCGGTCTAATGAATCCCTTAGAAAAGAGATCCTTCAACTGCTCTTTTAGCTCGTTTAATTTTTCTAGAGATATTACATATGTAAGAATAGATATATGATACGTTTTAGAAAAGACATCAATTGCAAAGTCTCTCTCCTTAGAGGGAGGGACTTAGGGAAGATCATCAAGAAAGAATTCTTGAAACTCATTAATAATTGAAACTAACTAAAGGGATGGTATGTCAGCATTAGAATACCTAACTCGGACTAAGTGATGGATGTACCTCTTGGAAACCATCTTTCTAGCATTAAAGTACAAAACAAACTTGTCCTTTTGCACTACTGGACTCCCTTCCAAAACTAAGACTAGTTCACTAGGAAACTGTAATTTCACAACTTCGGTTCTACAACCAAATGAGGCATAACAAGAATAAAACCAATTCATCCCTAGAATTACATCAAAGTCAACCATATTTAGATTAACTAGGTCGGCTATGGTGTCTCTGCGATGAATGGGTACTGTACAATTTTAGAGACTCGTTAATCCATGATAGATTACCAAGAAGAGTAGAAACAACAAAAGGTTAAGAAGGTTATTCGACACATATTCTGAACCTCATAGCAACATAAGTTGTCACAAAGGATAAGATAGCTCTAGGGTCACGTAAAGAATATAGATCAATAAAGAAGACTTTTAACATACCCATAATGATCTCTTGAGACATTTATAGTTTTATGACTAGCTAAGGCATAGAAGAAGTTCTGAACCCCACCTTTTCCTGATGTAGGAATTTTTTTTGCACTTCGGTCAGCTAGAGTTAACAAATTAGTAGACTGGGCTCTCTAAGCCCCATTTTCCTACCTTTCAGAGGGACAATCTTTCAGAAACTGGCCCTATTGGCTGCACCAAAATAACCTCTTTACACCTACATGATGCTTCTTACCACACTTATTACATGTAGGGTATTGTGGAGTTCGTTATGCAACACTCCACTAAGATTATGAGCCTGGTGCTTTGAAACTCTGACTGAACTGGAACCTTTGGTAGTTTTTGGGCCTCAAAGTTGTCCCTGTAGTTAAACATGGAACATGTCTTGATGACCTCTTATGAAAGAAGGACATGTTATTATCCTTCTGATGACATACCTCATTGCTAACTGACTAGCCCTTTTATTTTAATTCTATTTGCTCCTTTTTGTTATGTCCCTTCAGTGTGCTGGGCATAAACAATTAACCTAGTTATGCCCGTGTCCTTAAATAGTAGGGCTGCAACACATTCCTTAGTCAAGTGTCATCCAACACCAGACACAAACTTTCTCATTCTTGCCTTTATAGTGGACACCATCTTTGGATCACATCAAGAAAACTGGGTGACTTTAAGTTTACACTCCCTCACACTCATAGTACCCTGCCTAAGGTTCATAAACTGATCAACCTTAGCTTTCCTCCACTTTAAGGAAAATAAGTGATTAATTAAGGCATTTATGAAATTTTCCCACTCTACAAGAGTTGCATTCTCACCATGGGTCAAATCTCTCTATTCATACAAAGTAGTGGCAACATCCCTCAACTAATAGGAGGCAATCTCAACCCTCGGTCTCTCTAACATGCATCACCCTAAGGATCTTCTAAACCATATCAATGATGTTCTTGGGATCCTCTTCAGCGTTGGACCCTTTGAAAACTAGTGGATTTATCTTGAAGATCTCACGAATCCTTTATGTGTTTGAAGACTCATGATAACTAGAACTAGAAAAGACTGCACACTAAAAGCGTGACTGAGCTACAACAAGCTGAGTGAGCATGTAGATAGCCCCCTATACTCAGCATCTGAAGTGTATGCTGGTTAAGGAGTAGACGACACAAGACCTCTCACTGGACCTTATGTAAGAGGTAGAGACTCAGTGCTAAGTGAGTGTTTGGATGGTCTTTTTCTTTTTGGCTTATAAGCCAAAAGCAAAAGGTAAGATTTCTAGCTTTTGGCTTTTGGCTATTTTTGCCTTTTTAGCTTAAAAAAAGTGCTTCAAAGAACTTTTTTATTTTATCCAAACACTTCAAAAGTGCTTAAAAGCTATTTTGGCTTAAAAGCACTTAAAATAAGCCAATCCAAATAGTCTCTAACATTCTGTATAGAAGAGCAACCTCTATTCCCCGTCTTCATTCCCTGAGGTAGAAGTATGTCACTGGAGTTCATCTCAGTAAGAACCTCAACACTAGTGGTAGTTCTATGGCTAGCAATTCACTTGAGAGATATTATATAAAATATGTACAATGATGAGTTCGAATAGTTTCATAGAGTTTAACTCTACAACACAAACTAGAGTATGACAGAAGGGTAGTATTTCCATATATCCTATAGCTTTTCTATATATGTGTGGTATGCTTCACACCCAAAAAGAACTCTACTTGACATGACTTTATAGACATCTTAGGACACTTAAACCTAGTTCTCTGATATTAAGTTTCTTGTTTCCCGAGCGTATACTCTAGAAGTGGCCAACACCCAAAACCATTACTGGACTGAGTGTACCCTTGACCTAGCATACTACAAGAACATATACCAAAATATAAGCAGAAACTTTGAAAACTTGTAATAAGATTCAATCTTTAAATCAATGTAAAATGCTTCATATAAAAATGACATTTATATTCAAATTAGGTTGTGAACATAAGACTTAACTAACTAATCAACTAATTGTCTATAAAGCCTCTAATGAAAAAATTGAATATTGTCTACTAGGAAAAGGCCCCCGGTCCATCGTTATTTAGCAAACCTTAACTATTGAACTACAAATCTAGACATCAAGCTAAGTCCTTTAGAAGCAAGAAGGAATCACCAACAACTTAAGAGGTAAAGTCTAATGAAATGTCTGAATACAAGCCTGAGTACCTAAATTTGCCTCATAAAATGATGCAACGCCAAATAGCATAACTATATCGCATGTATTGTATGTAAAAGAACTGAAGTGAAACAACTCTAATATATGATAAATTTGAGCAATTGAGACATAAATATGATATGCATCAAGGTTATAACATAACTGAACAATATGATCTAGAGCATTCTAATTATCTAAATCATAATGCAATAGGATACTAAAGCATAGGATAATCGAGTATCTAAATTATGAGTGTTCCGCAACTGAACAATAAGTAAACTGGATGCAAGCATTATAAAGACTTTTTATAACTAGTGGCCTAGTGCCAAAATCACATTCTATGAAAATACTAAGTTCCTTTTTGTTCTAGTAATTTCTTATAACTGACATACATCATGTGAGATTATGAGGTCCTATCACCTCCCAATAGGGATGCCATCCTATACCTTTCTAGGGCATATGGAATAATTGAACTGAACTATTTATCCATACTGAGCTCTTACCAAGGGCTTAAAAGAGGAGTCTCCCAAACCTATGGAACGATTTTGTCCTACACTGGCATACATAATTTCAGGGCATACCCTTCTTGGTTAGTAATAATCCTTCTAAAATATTCTTAACTCATACAGTAATCCTTTTTAAGATAAACTGAGAATCATGATATGGAGCCTTAGTAAAAAATTGTATCATATGAGCATACTGTTTGTGAGCCTTGTGATCTAAATCATATGAAAGTACTGCTAGCAAGCCTTGAATTATGTTCTAAATCTTTTGAAAGTACTGCTAGTGAGCCTTGTGCTCTAAATCTTATGGAAAACATGTTCGTCTAAGTTTTTATGCCAAAAGATATTTCTTTATAAATAATATAAACATCATAAGATAACCTTGTAAACATTCACGAGATAGGTTACATAAATATGAAGTAGAATTCATAAAACATGAGATGAATTCCATAAAACATGAGATAAGTTCTATGAAAACAAGAGACAAAATCCATGGACATGAGATAGGGCATATAAACAATAGATGGGTTCCATTCCTGAAGTTCTACTATTTTTGTGGAGGACTTAAGAAACTATCATCAAAAGATAAAGTAACTAAGAATCGAGGATTTCTAATTCAAAAACCCTATTTCAATCATAAAAGAAACTGGAGTAATACAATATATTTGTGGGGAAGAAAAGGTTCTTATACCCAAAGGTTAGCCTTACATACCTTTGATGATGCTAGAACTTTGGAGAAGAACATGAGAGATTGCTTTCCCAGAGATTTGAGAGTTGCATTTTTTGTAACTCTTGTGGTTTTTAGTTGGGAAGGGAGGAGAGGAGTTATGCGAATGATTTCTACGTGTTCTCTCTTGTTAAAAGTGGTTTTAAGTCATGGGGTCAGAGTACATGATATGGGTAGGAGTAAAACACCCTTAATGAAATGAAGTATAATATTTTCCCATCAGAATGCCCTCAATGGGTCGCACTACCTATAGTATTGGGAGGGGCAGTGTGCCGTGGTGGCCATATCATTTTCCACTATAAATTCTAACTCTCTGAAGTTTTGTGTAGGAGGTTGCATGGTGGCCATAGCATTGGTCTTCTAGTGCATTGCCAAATGCAACATATTGGCCCTCGTTCCCACCAAGAGTGTCATCCATGTCATGGAACTAGTTTTGATTAGTTTGTAATCGATCATTGGGTCATGAAACTTGATTTCTAAGCTCGATTATACTTACATAATGACTAAAATATGTCTTGAGATGCGTGACAATGTCTTTCCCTTGGGATCTTTTGTCCTCAATAAGGGTCATAGCAAGAAGGAAAAAATGTGAACTGAACTGAACATGGTTCTTGTCACGCCCCAAACTTGATGGTACAACTAGAACCTGATGCCAAAACTTAGGCCTTATCTGACCCTGCTGAACCATTTGCCAATGGTTTATAGCAGCCACATACAATCAAGAAAACAGACAAGTATATCTCAATTTAAAAATAAGCCATCAACCGGTGAGGCCTCGGTCAACAGCCTTACAAGGAAAATAACTACTCCCAACAGTTTATATAGAGAAATAAACATGTAGTACGTAGGTCCTGTTTGGGCCATTGAGGCCATCATGATCTCTATACAGTAACTAAAAATAGGTGTATACACTATAAGATAGGACAACCGACTGCTGAACTATCAACAACACAATAACAAGGCCCAACTGGTCAACAACATAGTTATACAACCCAATAGACTAGTCTGTAAGCCTCTATGAATATAATACTTGGTGGGACAAGGCCTCGCTCTACCCAAAAACTATAAACAGTAAAACAGGAAAACCTCTTAGACTTTAGCAACCCTTGAAAGAAAAAGAGTAACCCGATCCGCTGAAAACTCGATTGTGATACTCAGAAGGTCTGTCTGATCATTGCTCAAGATCTCCTGCAAGTATGAATATAGAGCCCCCAAGGCAATAAAGAATTTTGGGGAAGTTAGAGTACTCAAATTCAGAATATAGGGAGCATGGTTGAGGTTAAATATGGGGCCATCCACCCCTTAGTATTATCTTGAGCTTATCTATTATGAATTACACTTATGTTTGTTTGGTTTATGTAGGAGTGTCTTGACGTATTTAGAGCCTAAACAAGAGGAAAGGATAACCAAGGAACCAAAATGAACCAAGGAAAAAGCGACATTGCAAAGTTATGCAAAATGAGCAAAACAAGGGCCAAAAGGCTACCAAGCTCGCGCCACTACCTTATTTTGGCTCCGTGTCACGAGATTTACATGATTTCTGAAGTTTCCAGTAGCAAGCCTTGCGCCACTCACCTGCTTCTATTGAGTGGCGCAGATTTGGAAAGCCTCTGAAGTCAATTTGTTTTTTGCGCCATTGCCCCTCTTTTGGGTAGTGCTGCGAGAAAGCGTTAATCCTAACCCGTTTTGGATTGCCTTTTGAAGACATAAGGGTTTCTAAACTCTATAAATATCCCCCTCCCATGTTTTTTATCACTGATATCTGATTTTGGGAAGACAAAAGATAGGGAAAAGCTCAAGAAGAAGGTCTAATTTTATTTTCTTTATTTATTTTTGATTCTTTTCTTGAAAACTCATAAAATCTCCTATTCCAAAGAGATTCATTAGTATCTAGGCTTGTGGTTAAATAAATGAAGTTTAACGTTTAATTATAATATTTCTTAGTTCAATTTCCATTTATTGGGTTATTCATCTTCCGTTACTCTTAATTGTTTGTTAATTTGATCACCTAGTAAAATTATTTATCGTGTGTAAATTGGACTAGGAATATGGTGTTTACATAGGAAATGAAGGAAGGTAAGTATTTGTTGTGAACTCTATAGGGAAGGGGGAATGATTCTCAAATGTGGATAGAAATATACATGTTAGCTTTGCCTAGTTTATACATAAGAGGAATCATATGCCATTCACTATGGACCGACGACCATAAGAATATAGGTATTAGGAATAGCCGAGGAGATCTAGAAATTATTTGGAAAGTCTCTCAACATGGTTAAAATTAACATGCAATTAGTAAATCAGGAAATCACTAAATGTATTGTTTGAAAACTCAATTGGATTATCAAAATACCATAACCCTGGATCTTTCCTAAAATATGAATCAAAACCCAAAAAATCACTACTTATTTACAACAATTGCTTTTATTTTACATTAAAAACACTAAAAATTACTCTATATTATTGGTTACCTACTGAATAACAACTACAAGAATTAAAACTAGTTAACTAATTCGTCAAATCCCTTAGGTATGATATCTAAACTCACATACTGTAGTACTTGAATGGTCATGTATACTTGCATGTGCTAAAGGATGCAACAAGGATTTAAATTGTGGGATGTAAAGAGATTTGGAGAAGAACAAATTAAAAATAAAAAACCATACCAGGAAATAAAGCAGGCATCTAATGGAAGGAATATAATATATTATTATTATTTTTATAAATGAATTACATCATTTGAATTGAGAAGTGTCATGACCCAACTACCAGGCCGTACGGGCACCTAATCTAATTCACCTAGATAGGAGAACCCTTACCACCCGAACCAACAAGCAACGTGGAAAAGAAAATAAACCATTAAACAAGTCCCTTAATATATGAGAAATTCTTTTACAAAATATTTGAAAAATATTTATACAATAACTTTCGAAAAATAACAACCTATAGAACCTGCAGAAATTTACTAAGAATATAACACAACCTCCCCAGAACCTAGTCTAAGCCGGTACAAGAGATTCTATAAGATGAGCTTATAACATAAGATGGACACCACTCCCACCATAGAAGAAAGTAGGAGCTGCTGGAAGATCACCGCAATTTTGAACCTGTGAAACATCATCAACCCTGCAACCAGACTATACTCAAAAAGGTATAGAAAGAGTAGAATCAGTACAAACACACGTACTGTTAGGCATCATCGGCTGACCTGAATTAACTCTTACAATCATATAAAAATCAAGATAAAAAGCACAAGGTAAATCCTTCACCCCTATCAAACCTCACTTTTATCAATCCCCCCTTTCAGAACCGACCTTCCTAACCTTTCGCTGCCAACTCCACCACCCTAGCCTTGACCCTGACATATAGGACTTCCCAAGTCTTACTCATCACTAGAATTCTCAAGTCGCCTTGTCACCTAGACCTTTCAAGTCTCACTTTAACCTTTACCCCAGTCAACTTACTTGACTAAATATCCAGACTTAATCCAACCAACTGCCCAACTAAACCACTTATACCCAATGTATTACCTTCTATTGTCTGGACTTTCCAGGACCTCTAGGACAGCTTTACCACCTGGTTATATTAACCAATAACCATACCCAGACACTCAGTCTTCCTCTATATTTACCAACAACATGCAATTCACCAATAACCATTGACACCTTCAATGACCACCATAGAGCTACTTCTAAATCCCTTCTTAGACCACATAACCCGGACCCTCCATCCATACCTAAGTACTCAACAGACTATACCAGTCTACACAAAGACCCACCCTTAGCCTATTAACCACGATAATTCATGATCATCGTGGTACACTTAATGACATCAATTTATGAGCACATAACCTCTTTTAAGTAGTCTGAACCCACCCGGATCCCCCTAACAAATATAGGTGTTAACATGACAAACCCAGTCTACACCAAGAACCACTAATAGTCAACATAATAATCCGGCCTACACCCATACCAACTAATAATTAACATAATAACCCCGTCTACACCAAGACCAAACTAACACCTAACATAATAACCCGGTCTAAACCAAGACCAACTAATAACATAATATAACAACCCGGCCGACACCAAGACCAAACTCACAATATAATGTAACAACCCGGCCTACACCAAGACCAACTCACAATATAATGTAACAACCCGGCCTACACCAAGACAAACTCACAATATAATAACCCGGTCTACACCAAGACTAACTCACAATATAATGTAACAACCCGTCCTACACCAAGACCGAACTCATAATATAATGTAACAACCCGGCCTTCACCAATACCAACTCACAATATAATAACCCGACCTACACCAAGACCAAACTCACAATATAATATAACAACCCGGCCTAAACCAATACCAAACTCACAATATAATATAACAACCCGGCCTACACCAAGACCAAAATGCAATACCAAATTTATAAACAGAGTCTGGTCCACTCACGGAACCAACAACAAGTGCACAATGTAACAGTATCAATGCAATAAGGCAGTAAACAAATTCATACCAGACGTGGTACCTGAGCCAACCATCAGTATATCCTATACGAGGCGTGGTACCCGAGTCAACCGTTAGTATATTTCATACCATGCGTGGTACCCGAGCCAACTGTTAGTATTTTTGTACAAGGCGTGGTACCCAAGTCAACCATTAGTATTTCTATACCAGGCGTGGTACTCGAGCCAACCAAATGTCACACAAAAATCCACGGTTACAAATAATGAATAAACAACACTTGTAAGCCAACAAGCAAATATATCAGGTTCATTTCACCAGACTGATAACAAGATTATTAGACATTCCTAATCCTCCCCTAAGCAATGCATCTCATACAAGTATTTAGATAAGGGTACACAAAATACACAAAGCATACAGGAAAATCAAACTATCACCTATCCTATTCCGGGTAAACAATAAAATATCAAATCCCGCCCAAAGGTTAACCCTGGTTCATTCTTTTTAAACATGCAATTAATTACACTTATTCCTAACCCTCTTCCTGGTTCCCCGAACCTTCTGATATCCTAGTTCCCGCATTTTATTAGCAAAACCACATAATTTAAGCAATTCCTAGAATATCACAACACCATATTCCCATTCTACCATTTCCAAACTAAAGCAACAATTTAACAACTTCCTCCAGACTCTGTGCCCGAAGGCCTAACCATGGATTCTCCCTTTTATTCTATACAATAATAAGAAAAATAAAGCGGTCAATCTAATCTTGGAAGAAACCTAGACTAACTGGAAGCCAAGAAGCTATTCCATGCCCTTTCTGGCTCCGTGAAGGAGTTCCCTGATGATTCTGCTGGCTCGAATCTGTGGTTTCGCATCCTTTTTACCAGAATTCCTTTTCCCCATGGCTCCTAAGCCTTGGAGCATCCTAGGAGGGTTCTTGGAGTAACCTTCACCTGTTTTGGGGCTGAATGGGAGAGAATGAAATTAAAGACCCATTTTTTGGGTTTTTTGGTCACGAAGCTCTTCTATTGCGGTCCTCGCACCTCTATAGTTGTATCGTCATAGTAGACCCTACCGCTATAGTGGTGCTAACCAGCATTGACTTCTGCTATAGCGGTAATTTCTCCATGATAGCGAAGGTCGCTACAGTGGTGTCTCAACTCTATGGTAGTTAACACAGGACAGAAAGTCGTAAGGTCACCCAAAAGTGTCCATTTTACAACACACTAATTTTCTCGACATTCCGGAATAACCCCTTCATGTTAACCTCAATTCCGGGAGTTCTACTTACGCGAATTTGATTACAAAAAGTCTCTGGACTCCTTTATGTCTTAGCTAAATATAAAACTAGCTCAAATCAAGACTATCTTCCCAATCCTTACCCGGATTGCCCTAGCCCATACCTCGCTCCTAGACAAGCCGAGAATAGCCTAGCCTAAAGTTTTCAACTCCCAAAACCTAGAAGTTTTCTAACCCAAAACTTGGCATGAAATGTTTTCTCATAACGATGAACTCGGTTGTTACAACAGATACCAATTTACCCATCGTTCATCCCCAAATGATCTCTAAGGCAGAAAGACACAAAGGGGCCCGCCCCCTGAACCTTAACGCTCTATCATGAAATTCCTTCCTTCGAGCCACACAAGGTAACCAAATTACCCCTCCCCGAGTGACCAAGAAATACAGGGACTCATCAAAATATCGGAGCAAAAGAAACTCAACTAACAAACCAAAATAATTTTTCATGCCAAGTGGACCAATTCCACCATGGCGATCCCTTTTTCCCTATACCCGGAGTTCTACTAACCTGAACACCATCCTGGAAGCTTCCTACGGGGTACTATGCCCCTAACATATCACCCTATCACCTTACTCCTATCAACCCTATGCCCCGAGACACCACGTACCTCTAAACAATGGGAATTCTACTCGGCTCTTACACCCTAACTAATGCTATGGAAAACACACCTTCACCACTCAATGAGCAGTAATACCAGTATTGTCATAATCGGCCAAAGGGATAACATTGTGCAAGATTCCATTAAATAACCATACTCTTTCAACTGACCTTACCACTAAGCATCATCAATAATAAACCAGCCAAATCCTACATAGGGGACTATTCTCACCAGTGGTAAATTAAAATTTCACCAATACCTCGGGATATCATATCTACGCATGAATGCTAAATAATTCCTGCAATAACTCGCATCTCAAATAGTGATTTAAAATGACCCCGGAATGACAGACATAACAGGGGGAAAATAGGACAGGGATTATGCCCTTCCCATCCCTCTATAGCGAATTGCACACTGCTATGGCAACCCCCAAAGTTAGTAGCCCAGAAAATTTACCATTCTCTAAAAAAAAAATCTCTCATCCCCTTTCCCTGTTAACATTTTTAATCCCGTTAATCCCGCTATGGTCTTAAATAACCCTGAAGACCATTCCCGATACTATACAGACTGAAACTTATCATCAATTATCACAAATCAACAGGAGGATTTATGCAATCAATTATTCTTAGCAATACACTTCCGCTATCAAGCACGAATAACCCTCAAGTTCCCTTGGTTCCTAACCAAGTCCCGTCTGTCCTGAAACCAAAGTTTCCCTACGGTCATAATTTCCAATCCCTTATCATCTTAACCAATGATAAGCCCTTTTCAAGATGCGGTACCACTTTTTAAATCAAGACATTTAACAGCTTATCACAAACCCAATGGCACACAAAAAATTTCAACTTAATGACCCTTTTAGACCCACCATTTTCACTATAAGGCAACCAATGACATACCAACCAAGTAAGTCATACACGCACTGTAACACACAATAATTCAGTTTCAGACTACTACAAAATCAAGTCAAATAATTTACTCTCTATTCGTCCCATGGATGACCATTAGTCAATCATCCATGTCTTACCATAACTCCCGCTATTAAGCAATAATAACCCTTGTCCCTGGTACTTATTCAAATACCAATAACTTGAAACATGAGTTCCCACAAGTATATATATCATTTTCCCTTATCATTTTTACCAATTATAAGACCCTGCCCAACATTTAGCATATTGTTTTCCACTTGAATTACGAAACAAGAACTTCTTCAATTATTAACACATAACAAAGTTAAGACTCTTTACTAATCACGAATTTCAAAGTAACTCAAGCAATTAGACACCACACAATCATGGTCATTCAAACAATGCAATACACACAGTCACGAGTCTCAAGCTCCAACACTTAAACAAATCAGTTTCATCACCTTTCATTCGCATCATAGATGACCGTTAGCCAATTCATTCATCCTTTACATAGCCTCTATGGCCAGATACCAATTGGAACCTTCCCGATTCTAATTTATCCTTGCTTGTCTTATTGCAACCAAAGTCCAATGACATCTTTACCTTGTTGAGATACTAATTGGAATTGAGAGATACCAATTGGACTCAACCCATTCAAGCAAGTAAAGAAACCGCATGAAAAGGAATGAGAGAAGAGAAGTGTTTCCTAGAATGTCTCATAGGTTCCCTAGGATTAGATGTGGACGTTAATAGACCAATCCGCGGGACTCTATTCGACATTTTTCTCTTATACTGGGAGACCAGTAACCTGGGCTCTGCTACCATTTGTCATGGCCCAACTACCGCACCGTGCGGGCACCTACTCTAATTCACCTAGATAGGAGAATCCTTACAACCCGAACCAACAGGCAATACAGAAAAGAAAACTAACCATTAAATAAGTCCCTTAATACATGTGAAATTCTTTTACAAAATATTTGAAAAATCTTTATACAATAACTTTTGAAAAATAAAAACCTTTAGAACCTGCGGAAATTTACTAACAATATAAAACAACATCCCCAGAACCTAGTCAAAGCTGGTACAAAAGCTTCTACAAGATGAGCTTACAACATAAGATGGACACAACTCCCACCATAGAAAGAAGTAGGAGCTGCTGGAAGATCACAGCAATCCTGAACCTGTGAAACACACCAACCCTGCAACCAGACAATACCCAAAAAGGTGTAGCAAGAGTATAATCAGTACAAATACACATACTGGTAGGCATTATCGGCTGACCCTAATTCACTCCTACCATCATATAAAAAACAAGATAAAATGCACAAGGTAAATGCTTTACCCCTTTCAAACCTCACTTTTATCAATCCCCCATTTCGGAACTGACCTTCCTAAACTTTTTCTGCCAACTTCACCACCCTAGACTTGACCCTAACATATAGGACTTCCCAAGTCTCACTCATCACTAGACTTCTCAATTATCCATGTCACCTAGACTTTCCAAGTCTCACTTTAACCTTTACCCCAGTCAACTACCTTCACTAAATATCCAGACTTAATCCGGCCAACTACCCAACCAAACCACTTATACCCAAAGTATTACCTACCATTGTCCGGACTTTCCAGGACCTCTAGGATAGCTTTACCACCTCGTTATATTAACTTATAACCACACCCAAACTCTCATTCTTCCTCTATATTTACCAACCACATGCAATTCATCAACAACCATTGACATCTTCAATGACCACCATAGAGCTACTTTTAAACCCTTCTTAGACCACAAAACCTGGACCCTCCAAGGATCCTCCATCCACACCTAAGTGCTCAAAAGATTATCCTGGTCTACACCCATACCCACCCTTAGCTTATTAACCACGATAATTCATAACCTCTATTAGTACACTTAATGACATCAATTTATGAGCACATAACCTCTTTTAAATAGTATGGACCCACCCGAATCCCCCTAACACATCTAGGTGTTAACATGACAAACCTGGACTACACCAAGACCCACTAATAATCAACATAATAATCTAGCCTACACCCAGACCAACTAATAATTAACATAATAACCCGGTCTACCCCAAGAGCAAACTAATAACCAACATAATAACCCGGTCTACACCATGACCAACTAATAACATAATATAACAAACCGCCCTACACCAAGACCAATATAATAATATAATGTAACAACCTGGCCTACACTAAGACCAACTCATAATATGATGTAACAATTCGGCCTACACCAAGGCCAACTCACAATATAATGTAAGAACCCAGCCTACACCAAGACCAACTCACAATATAATAACCCGGCCTCCACCAAGACCAACTCACAATATAATGTAACAACCCCGCCTACACCAAGACCAAACTCATAATATAATGTAACAACACAGGCTAGACCAAGACCAACTCAGAATATGATACCACAGCCTACACCAAGACCAAACTCACAATATAATATAACAACCCAGCCTACACCAAGACCAAACTCATAATATAATATAACAACATGGCCTACACCAAGACAAATATACAATACCACAATTTATAAACACAGTCCGGTCCACTCATGGAATCAACAACAAGTTCACAATGTAACAATATCAATGCAATAAGGCAGTAAAGAAATTCATACCAGGCATGGTACCCGAGCCAACCGTTAGTATATCCCATACAAGGCGTGGTACCCGAGCCAACCATTAGTATATTACGTACCAGGTATGGTACCTGAGCCAACCATTAGTATTTCTGTACAAGGCGTGATACCCGAGCCAATCATTAGTATTTCCATACCAGGCATGGTACCTGAGCCAATCGAATGTCACAAAAAAATCCACAGTCACAAACAATGAACAAAAAACATTTGTAAGCCAACAAGCAAATATACCAGGTTCATTTCACCAGACTGATAACAGGACTATTAGACATTCCTAATCCTCCCCTAAGCAATGCATCTCATACAAGTATTTAGATAAGGGTACACAAAACACACAAAGCATACATGAAAATCAAACCATCACCTATCCTATTTTGAGTAAACAATAGTCCATAAAATCCCGCCTGAAGGTTATCCCCAATTCACCCCTTTTAAATATGTAATTAATTACACTTATTCCTGACCCTCTTCCCGGTTCCCCGAACCTTCCAATTTACTAGTTCCTGTATTTTATTAGCAAAACCACATAATTTAAGCAATTTCTAGAATATCACAAAACCTTATTCCTATTCTACTATTTCAAAACTAATCCAACAATTCAACAACTTCCTCCAGAATCCATGCTCGAATACCTAACCATGGATTCTCCTTTTCATTCTATACAATAATAAGAAAAAGAAAGCGGTCAATTTACTCTTGGAAGAAACCTAGCCTACCTGGATGTCGAGCAGCTATTCCATTTCTTTTTTGGCTCCGTGAAGGCGTTCCTTGACGAATCTACAGGCCCGAATATGTGGTTTCGCGTCCTTTAACAAGAATTCCTCCTCCCCATGGATCCCAAGCCTTGGAGCAGCCTAGGAGAGTTCTGGGAGTAACCCTTATCTGTTTTGGGGCTGAATGGGAGAGAATGAAATTAAAGACCCATTTTTTTGGTTTTGTGGTCACGACGCTCCGCTATAGCGGTCCCCGCTCCTCTATAGCGGTACCGCCGTAGCAGACCCTACCGCTACAGAGGTGCTGACCAACGTTGACTTCCGCTATAGAAGTAATTTCTCCGCTATAGCAGAGGCCATTACAGCAGTGTGTGAACCACTATGGTGGTTGACACGGGACATAAAGTTGTAAAGTCCTGACGTTCTGGAATAAACCCTTCACGTCAACCTCAATTCCGGGAGTTCTACTTACCCTAATTTGATTTTGAATGGATTAAAAATGGGCTTCTCTTTCCTGAATATGTTCCCCCAGATCAAGAGATGGGTTGCAACATGGATTATCATAGAATAAGAGTACTTAGGAAATGACTTAACTTAAAAGACAGATGTCGTCGCTGCGAGGCGAGGGAGAAACTTGTCTGGTCTTGCGGTGTACTCACTTATTAAGTTGAGGGCGGAGAAAAGTGAACATGGAGACTCGAGTTGGGGCGCAACATAACTAAGAGATCCATTCCATTTAGGGCGAGACAAAATGTGTGGGCTACCGGAATGTCCTCCAGACTCCTTTATGTCTTAGCTACATGGAAATCTAGATCAAGTCAAGACTCCCTGCCCAATCCTTATTCAGATTGCCCTAGCCCGTACCTTGCTCCTAAACTAGTCGAGACTAGCCTAGCCCAAAATTTTCAACTCCCAAACCCAGAAGTTTTCGAACCCAAAACATGGCACGAAATATATACTCATAATGACTAACTCGGTCATTACAAGAAGATGAAAAGAAACGTGCTTGACATATAGATGCTTTAGAAGACCCAACCAACAAAGGATTAACCAACCAATTGATCTACTGATCGCAGTGTAGAGACTGAATGTAGTATTGAGAGGCACAATGTGGTAGGCCAAACATTTGGCCTGATACAGTCCATGTTTGACTCAGTTATTTTATTTGGGGATTTTTTCTACCTTTATAAATAGGTAAAAATAATTTTTACATAACTTTGAACCTAAGAAGAGCTAGGATCTGCCGTAGAGGCCGGAGAATTTTATTTTAATTTCTTCTTCTCCTTTATGTTTTTATGTTTTTTCTTTAGATGAATTGTTGTAATTGTTGCATGTCTATGTGAAGTTAAACTTTTCATTCTAAGATTATGATAGCTACCTGCATGATTGTTATAGTATATGATTGATTTGAGTATTTATTTATCATATTAATTATTGTTAAATTCTTGTTCATAAAATTTTAATGTTTCGTGCCCATTAAAATAAATATATATTGTTTTTGTGAACTCAGAAGAAGAATCATTGGTATAGAATAAAGAACATAGGGAGTAAAATCTCATCAATGGTAAATCAAAAACTTGATTTGCGATTAGGATAGGAATAAAGCTTGATCACTTGGTTATAAAATAGGAAGACATATAAATGTGTTTGGAATGGGATATTACATCCTCGCTCAATGATGTAGTTGTGAAGATATTTAGGATAGACGATTAGAATCTTAAAAGACCATAATTATGGCATTAACCTCGCAAATCTACAACTAACAAAATAGATAAGTCAAAGAAATTTATTATTCAACATGATTGTTAGTGAATTCAAGCCCTAGATCGATTTCATCACATTAATTACGTAAAAATATCTTCCTCATTCTGGTTAATGGTTCATTATCTATTTTCTTTTTATTTTTAAGTCAACTAGTTCATAAATATACTTTTTATATTTATCATTTGAATAAATAATTAGTATTAGTCTAATTTATGAAATAGTTCATCGATAAGTCCTTGTGGGTACGATATCTTGAGTTGTAATTCTATATTACTTGTACGATTGCGTACACTTGCATGCCTATTTGGGAGAAATAAACTTTCAATGCAATTGCTGGGGACTTTGAACTTAATAGTTTATCTAGAGTAGACTTTTTTTTATTTGAGCTTTTGTAAATATTTCTTTTTTGTACAAATATTTTTTTGGTAATATTTTACTACTATTTTTTAGATGACATTTGAAAATGTATGGAGTGATAGGTACTCCTGTTTTATTGATCTTATCCTTGTTGTAAAAGATTCCACCTTTGGCAACATTGCCAATATATTTTTAAGGGTGAGTTGTGTGCACCTTCTCAATCTTGTAATTCTTTTGGTGGTCATTGGTTAACTTGTCCCGAGTGTTATTACCCTATTCTGAGTTCTTCTAATAAAAATTCTAATAATCATTGTGCTTTTGATAGTATGAATCCTTCAAAAAAATATTAGATCAATTTTGGGGTCTCTATGAGAGCATGACATATGCGATGACACACTTCATAAAAGGAAGAATTGAGCGCATTCAAGAGGTTGGCAGGTTTATTAGCTATTCATGACTTAAAATATGAGTTGATGTAATGCGCCGTACATGTTGAATATCTTTTTAAGATTAAAATGATCCTACATAACCCTTAGAATGAATGTAAATTGATTGGGGATGAGTTTAGAAGCTTAGGGACTATTTAGAACGTGAAATAGGGCCATGCGTCATATTATAGGATGACATGCCTTGGCCCGAGGGCTTTTCACGAAACTATGCAAGGGTCCACTATTTCAACCCTATAGAGGGCCGTGTGCCACATGGGTTGGGACCGTGCTTTGCGACATTCCCTACACGGGTTCAGCCCATGCTTTGGGCCATGCCCCGCACAAGTCCCACCTATGCTTTGGGGTGTGCCCCACAACCCCCTTTAAATAGCCTGATGGGAGTTGTTTTTTTACGTTATTTCAAGGGTCTTTTGGTCCTTTTCTTACCCAAAACTGTCCTCCACTTTTTCTAAACGTTCCTAAACCCCTAAGGAATGAATTAAGTTAGTAAAAATATGTTGCTTATCTCCTAAAATATCCTAGAAGCAAAGGTGGTTAGGGTTCAAGGTTCTACGGCAAAATTCAACCTATTATAGGTTTTATCCATTAAAAGGTATGTAGAACAATCCTCTTTCTCACTAAACTCGTAAGTACTATGTTTCTACTACAAAATACAAAATCTACACTAGTATTGTATGTGAATGGTTGAAGAGTTTTTTGGATGAAGAAGTTACATGAAGTTTTCAAATGTTTTCTACGAAATCAATCGTTATCTATTTATCATTTTGCAATTATTGTTTGAAGTATAAGCTTTACTTATGTGATATTGTTGTTGGGGTAGATTTAAGACTTAGACTAATGATTCTTTTGAAATTCGATTTATTATTCAAACCTTGTCTTTTGACGAAAAGAAATGGATTTGTAAACTCCCTCGGTTTTGAAACGGTTAATTCTTCACTTATGAAATTATAAACTCTGAGGGATTTATTTACTAAATGTGTTTTGAAATCCTTTAAATGGTTTGGACAAATGACGTATGAACGATTCTTGCATTATATGTTTATGTATGACTTGCAAGTCTTGATATGACGATACCAAACTAATGAGTTCCTTAAGAATGATGAACGTACAGTATGGAATGATTTGTTTAAATGTTTGAAAAGGTAAAAGATGGGCTTAAGAGAATTAGGGTGTTAACCAAAGAGGTGTGAGTTCAAAAGTCTTATTTCTCGAAACCTACATTTTGCCAACATAAAGGATGGTTCGCTCCTTAATTGGACAACCTTATAGTTATCTTCTAGGAGGATGATTTATGTAGGACTTTATGCTATTATATATATAAGGATCCTGATTCATACGACAAACTTGGATTAAGGCTCTGTTGGTTGAGCATTGATCTAACCCACATAGCCCATGGTGTATTGTGTATGATATGTCGGTTAAATTATCTATTTCAGAATTAAAGTTAATAAATGGCTTGATGTAATGTTTGAAGTATTTTCCCCATGTTTTGTTTTTTATGATGTCTTACGTTACATTTGATATGACTTGCTTTATTCCTTTTTATATCCCTTATCCTGGGTTGCATACTAGTACTCATCATACTGACCATCCCCGGATGCTACATCTTGTCATGACGTAGGTTTAGAGGCTTTTTCCCATTGTTTCGTGCAGCACTAGGATTCTTGGGATATCGAAAAATAAGTGGTGAGCCCTCTTTACTTACAAAAAGCATATGTTTTCTTTTTATTAGATGTTTGACTATTTTGTTCGATTTTTTGATATCGTCGGTGGTATGTCCCGACTTAGGATTTTATTCTTGATATTAGATGCTTTGTAGATTGGTTAAGACAAATTTTTCTTGTGTCATATTTAAAAGTTTGGCATTGGTATTTCTTGTTTAATTGAACATTGATCATTTGGTCTATTTTCTGCAAACTTATGAATTGATTATTCTTATGATATATGCTAAGGGGTCTTCTCAAGCCTTCATTGGTCTGGGTTTCCCATTACACCCAGAGCCTAGTCTCGGGTCGTGGCAATCTTGGTATCAGAGCATAGTTCATGGTCCTAGGGTGTCTATGAAGCTGTGTTGAGTAGAGTCAATTTTATTAGTGTGTAGCACACCATACATATAAAAGGGAGGCTATAAGATATTTAGGAATGCTTCTCTTTCTTCATGTTCTACTTCATGCATCCAAGAAGAGCTACTGGACAAGGGACTTCGATTGGAACCTCGGTCCCCTCAGGGACAAGTGCTGAAGAAGTTCACCCTACTCATAGTATTCAAACTCGTAATGACGCCCACACTGCTAATCCTATTGCTCCTACTAGGCCCCACCAGTCCCACCCAATCCCGCCCGAGCTCCCAGGACCAGTACTACATGAGTTCAGTATACACAGGGTGAAGTTACTAATGCTGAGTTCAGGCAGACCATGTAGATGCTTTCTCTAATTGTGTCATCTCAGTCCCACAAATCAAGTGATATGGGTTCTGCTGTTGGTTCCTCAGATGCTACTCATGTGGGACAGCTTATGCAACTGAATCCGGCAGTCTTCATGGGGTCTATAGTCAAAGAGGATCCTCAGGAATTTGTTGATAAAATGGAGAAAATCTTTAGGGTCATGCATGCTAGTGACACTGAGGGAGTGGAGTTGTAAGCCTATAAACTGAAGGGGGTGGACTATCAGTGGTATGATCAGTGGGAGGAGTTGAGGGGTGAAAATGCTCCACCAGCTGTTTGGGATGATTTTTCTGAGGACTTTCATGATCACTTCTTTCCTCAGGAGTTGAGGGAAGCCAAGGCTGAGGAGTTTGTAAACTTGAAGTACAAGGAAAGATGAATGTCTAGGAGTATGCTCTGAAGTTTAATCAGCTTTCACGTTATGCTCCAAAACTAGTGTATGATGTGAGGGCTTGAATGAGGAAGATCACTTCTGGTATCTCTGGTCACTTGGTGTTGGCATACAATTCAGCGATGTTGAACAAGTACATGGACTTATCTAGGTTGGTGGTATACATTTAGTATATTGAGGATGCAAAGAAAAATCAAGTTGAGATGGAGGAGCGTCAGAATAAGAGGGCTAGGCCAGCAGATCAGGAAGTTAGCCAGCAACATAGTGGTATGGGTGGGCAGGAATTGGCCCAAGAAGAAATCTTGGGGACATGCTTATTCATCAGCCAGTTCACCTGCCCTTAAACCTTCAGAGCATCAGCGATTCTAGCATAGTCATGGTTCTAAGATGCAAAATACTCAGTCATAGGGAGTGTAGCCCAGTCAGCTCCATCTTACCCTCTCTTGCAGTACTTGTGGAAAGTTACATCTTGGGAAGTGTTATCAAGGTATCCGAGTGTGTTATGGCTGCGGGCATCCCAGTTATTTTCAGCGTTAGCGCCCTTCTGCAAATAGGAATTTTAGGGGTAATAACTCCCCAACTACTACTTTTTTAGCCCCAGCTACAAAGGAGGCTACTTCGGGGTCAGGCGGGGGTTGGAACTGCCTATATGGATTATTTACTCGCCAGGAATCCGAGGCTTCACCAGATGTTATGACGGGTATTTTACAGATTTTCTCCCGTGATGTTTATGTGTTACTTGATCCTGGTTCCAACTTATCTTATGTGACTCCTTATTTGGCTAAAAATTTTGGTTTTACTCCCAAAAATATTCCTGAACCCTTCTTAGTTTCCACCCCTATTGGTAATTCCGTTGTTGCTAGGAGGGTCTACAAAAATTTTATTGTGACTTTTTACATAGGGATACAGTGGTAGACTTGGTAGAACTTGATATGATAGAGTTTGATGTCATTTTAGGGATGGATTTGCTTCACTCTGGTTATGCTACTATGGATTGTAGGACTAGAAAGGTCAAATTTTATTTCCCTAATTAACCAGTTCTTGAATGGGAGGGTAGCGCCCTACTACCTAAGGGAAGGTTCATCTCCTATATTAGAGCCCAAAGATGATATTCAAGGGGTGCTTGTACCATTTGGTTTTGGTCAAGGATTCTAATGCTGAAAGTCCCCCACTCTAGTTTGTTCCCATAGTTAGTGAATTTCCCGAGGTGTTTCCTAAAGACCTTACGGGAGTTCCTCCTAATAGGGGAATAGATTTTGGGATAGACCTTTTGCTCGATACTCGACCTATTTTCATTCTGCCTTATAAAATGTCTTCCGCAGAGTTGAAAGAGTTAAAGGAGTAGTGGAAAGACCTCATTCATAAAGGTTTTTCTATCCTAGTATCTCTCCTTGGGGTGCCCCCATACTATTTTTTGCGTAAGAAAGATGGCTATCTTCGTATGTGTATTGACTATCGCCAACTAAATAAAGTCAAAGTGAAAAACAAGTACCCTCTTCCCAAAATTGATGATCTTTTTGACCAACTTCAAGGTGCTAAGTGTTTCTCTAAAATATATCTTCGTTCGGGTTATCATCAATTAAAAGTTAGGGAGGCTGATATTCCTAAGACTATTTTTCGAACTCGGTATGGCCATTTTGAATTTTTCAGTTATGTCCTTTGGTTTGACTAATTCTTCTGCATCCTTCATGGATCTTATGAACAGGGTGTTTCAGCATGTAACACCCAATAATTCAGACCAGCTTTTAAAACCCAGAACTCAGAAAAGACTAAGATAATTCCCATCTCCAGTCAGGCCCCACAAGCTGACCCATGGACATCGTGGACACGAAGGCCTGTCGTAGTACCCGTGAGAAGATCCCAGGGGCTCAGTCTTTTAGGCTTAAGCGAAATGAGGGACACAACGGGCGTCAGAGGTCCAATGGGCTATCAGGCAGCCCTTGAAAAGGAGCCAACACCCTCCATCCCATCGCCCCTTGCCCCGAAGGGTAGGCGCCACAACTGTCGTAAACGTGACGGGCCATGGGAGCCATCGTGGGAATCGACCAGGGGACCAGCCCCACCTACCCTATTTTGACAACTTGGCCGATGGGCTATCGTAGGATCGATGCCCGTCGGGCAGCTCATCCGGCGGTGATTGTTCAACAACTTTTAATTTTAAGTTGGGGGCATTTCGGTCATTTCCTAATTCTTTTAACCCCGATCCTAAGTTGTTTTGAGAGTAGTTGAAGGGTTTTTACTCTATATCTCTCATTACTCCCAAACTAAATCAACACGTAGCAAGATAAGAAAAGAACAGAAGAGCTTTCTCTCAAGAACTAGGTAGAGGGTTTCCTCATAATTCAACCCCAAAGTCCAAAGGTTCAACCGTAGAATCTTCCTCCAGGTATGTGGGATTTAACTAGTGAGTTCCTTCCACTCACTAGGTTTCTTCAGTTTCTCCCTGATTCCTTAGATCTTGGGTTATAAACCCTAGAGATTTCCTTGCTATTCAGATGCTATAACTTATATGATGCTTAGTTTATGTTCTTGGAGAATTAGTATAGTTTCATGTATAGAACTCAGAAACCTTAGCTTATGTTAACTTCAGTATTTCATGAATTATACTTGTTGGGCAGATCAGTCAGATAATCATGCTTCAGAATTTGAATGCCATATCTTTCAGTAGGTATATATGTTGCATTGTTAGATTATATTAGTATTTTGAGCTATCCAGTATTACAGTTCCATGGTAGCTTGTATTCAATTGGGAGTAGACTTCGTACCGAGCAGATGAAGGGATGAAGGTTTAGCTGTTAGTTTAGGTTGAGACCTTTAGTAGAAGTCCCCAAGTCCCAGAATGATGGCACCACCGTAGGTATGAAAGGGGTCAGCTGCCAGATTAGGCTAGTCACCTCTGTCCCTAGAAGACATAAGTTTAGTGGATCCACGTCAGACTTATTCGTACCATTGGCAAGGTATGAACACCCTCCCTTACAGGGTCACAGGTTGGCCCCATAGTTAGCTTAGCTTGGGGTATGTCGGGTAATATTATCTCCCAACGTCAGACTAATGTTGTATTGACCTGTTATTCAGTTATTTAGTTCAGCATTCTACGTACTCATGATATTTATTTGGTCATTGCATCTAAGCTTACTTCTCAGTTTATGCTTCATTTTACATATTTCCATGTTTAGCCCTTGTATTGTTTAACTCAACACATACCTCGCATGCTTAGTACATTCAAAGTACTAACGCATACTTTTTTGCTACATCATTTTATGATGTATGTTCAGGCGCTCAATATTTAGACCATGCTTAGTTCAATTTTCACTCCTTACTCAGCATCTTTGGTGGTGAATCCTCATAGCACGAGGATGATATACATGCTTTCATCTTCCAGCTTTACTTTTCAGATTATTAGAGTAAGCTGGGGAAATATCCCAGCAAGTCATCTCAGTTAGAGGCTTTTAGATATAGAATAGATTCAGCTTGAGTTGTTAGTGTTGTTTTCAGTCGTCACTATACTATTTATATAATTTACATACTTCAGATACTTTTTGGCTTTTCCCCACTGCAGATATTAAACTATTTTTAGCTTCCGCACAATGCATGTTCTAGTTGAACTTGTAC
Source organism: Jaltomata sinuosa (assembly GCA_003996215.1). NCBI lineage: Eukaryota > Viridiplantae > Streptophyta > Magnoliopsida > Solanales > Solanaceae > Jaltomata > Jaltomata sinuosa. The sequence continues at coordinate 104,843 of QJPP01004393.1, forward strand.
GGATATGCCATGCCATGGGTTAGCATGGGGTCACCTGTGACACAAAGCACCATGTTGTGTCAAGGGGGTAGCCTCGGGGCATGACAAACTTGGTATTAGAGTATCAAGTTCAAGTGTCCTAGGGTGTCTGGAAGTCGCGTCAAGTAGAGTCTTTTTCATGAGTATGAAGTGCGCCACACTTATGGGGGAGATGCTATGAGATGTCATTAGGAAACCCTTCACTTATTTCTTTTCTAGCTCATGCTATATAGTGTAAACTCTATCTAATCCCCTTCTAACTCATTCTCTTCGCATTTCAAAAAAATGCCTCCGAGAAGAGCAAAAGCAAGAAATCATCTGGCACCAGCAGCTCCAGCAGACCCTCTGAATGAGCAAGTTACCCATGCTGAATTCAGGGTTGCTTTCCAAGTGCTTTATCAGGCTAAGAAAGCTCAGGTCAATCAGCAGGGTGTGGCACCAGCTTCACCTCAGACTAATACTAATGCAGCTAGAATATGACACTTCACTAGGATAAACCCTCCAAAATTTCATGGGTCTAAATCAGAAGAGGATCCACAAGAGTTTCTTGATGATATCCGGAAGGTAACAAATATTATGGGTGTCACGCCAGTCGAGAGTGCATATTTGATCGCTTACCAGTTGAAGTGAGTGGCTTATACTTGGTACCAGCAATAAAAGTAGTCTCATTGTGAACATACAGGTCTAGTGGATTGGAACCACTTCATGACTACATTTTTGGACAGGTTCTTCCCACTCGAGCTTAGGGAAGCCAAGGTCCAAGAGTTAATCAACCTTAAGTAGGATGACATGAGTGTGAAGGATTATGCTCTCAAGTTCATCCAATTGTCTCAGTATGCTCCAGCGATAGTAACTTTCTCCAGGGCCCATATCAACAAGTTCGTATCAAGGGGTGTCAGTTGATGTGGTCAAAGAGTGCAAGACTGTCATGCTGATTAAGAAGATGGATTTCTCTAGATTGGTTACTTATGCTCAGCAGATTTAGGAAGAAAAAATCAAAGAGAGGGGAGGAGATAATAAAAGAGCTAGGACAGGTGACTTTTGGTAACCGCTCTCAATTCCGTCAAAAGGATTCAGCTCCAGCTCCATCTTCTTGTAGTTCCCCAGTGCCAAAGTTCAAGAAGGATCGATGGCATAGGGCATCTAGCCTGAAGTCCAAAGATTCAGTTACTAGCGGGTGCACTCACCCAGTGTGTAAGAAGTGTGGTAGAAACCACCAGGGTGAGTGTATGGCAGGTAGTGGAAATTGCTTTGGGTATGGTAATCTAGGCAATATGATGAGGGATTTTCCAGCAACTTCTAAAAAAGGCAAGGATGTTTGCCCACTGAATAAAACTCATTCTACAACAGCGCTAGTAGGTCTCCAAAATCAGTGGGGTGCCTTATCTAGTACAAGTGGTGGTAAGATCTAGAACAGGTTGTATGATATTCAGGCCCGACAGGATCAGGAGGACTCTCCTGATGTGGTCATGAGTACGTTACGAGTTTTTAATACTGATATCTATACATTGTTAGATCCAGGGGCTACGCTTTATTTTGTAACTCCATATATAGCAGTAAATTTTGATGTCAGTCCAGAAATTCTCTAGAACCCTTCTCAGTCTCTACTCCAGTTGGTGATCCAGGTATAGCTAGACGGGTACATAAAAATTGCCCTGTCAAATTTTCCCAGAAAATAACCTTAGCAGATCTTGTAGAGTTAGAAATGGTTGATTTTTATATCATACTAGGCTTGGATTGGTTACATTCTTGTTATGCATCAGTCGATTGTAGAACTAGAATCATTCGATTTCAGTTCCCTAACGAGCTAGTCTTAGAATGGAAGGGTAGTAACTCAGTGACTATAGGTCGATTTATCTCTTACCTTAAGGCCAGAAAAATGATTTCCAAAGGGTATATATATCATCTTGTTTGGGTTAAGGATTCAAACTCCAAGATCCCAACTTTTGAGTCAGTTCTAGTGGGGAATGAATTCCCCAATGTGTTTCCAGAAGATCTTCCCGGAGTTCCTCCCGAAAAGCAAATAGACTACGTAATAGATCTCCTTCTAGATACCCAGCCTATTTCAATTCCTCCTTATAGAATGGCTCCAGCTGAGCTTAAGGAATTGAAGGAAAAGTTCAAAGACCTTCTAGATAAGGGCTTTATCAAACCCAACATCTCTCCATGGGGCACTCCAATGCTCTTTGTGCATAAGAAAGATGGTTCTCTCAGGATGTGCATAAACTACTGCCAGTTGAACAAATTTACAATCAAGAATAAGTATCCCATCCCTATGATTGATAATTTGTTCGACCAGCTTCAGGGTGCGAGTTGCTTTTCCAAGACAGACCTCATATCCGGCTATCATCAGCTCAGATTCAAAGATAGTGACATTCTGAAGACAACCTTCAGGACTAGGTATGGTCACTATTAATCGTAGATATGTATTTTGGACTAACAAATGCTCCTGCAGCTTTCATGGACTTAATGAAAAGGGTGTTCAGACAGTACTTGGACTTGTTTGTCATTGTCTTTATTGATGATATCCTTGTTTATTACAAAAATGAGAAGGAGCATGCGACTCATCTGAGGGTTGTTCTGCAAACTCTCAAGTATCGCCATCTATTTGTTAAGTTCAAAAAATGTGAATTCTGGTTACAGTCTGTCACTTTCCCTTGTCATGTGGTATCCAGCGAGGGGATTCGAGTGGATTCTCAGAAAATTGAGGGAGTAAAGCACTTGCCTAGTCCCACCTCTCCGACTGATATCAAAAGTTTCTTGGGTTTGGCCGGTTACTATAGAAGGTTTCTTGATGTATTTTCATCCATAGCTGCCCCATTGACCAAGTTGATGCAAAAAAGGGTCAAGTTTTAGTGGTCAGATGAGTGTGAGAAAAACTTCTTAGAACTGAAGACCAGGTTGACTAAAGCTCCCATTATGACTCTACTAGAGGGTTCATATAGCTATGTGGTTTGTTGCGATGCATCTAGGGTCGGCCTAGGTTGCATCTTGATGTAGTAGGGCAAGGTCATAGCTTATGTTTCCCGACAACTTATGGTCCATGAGAAGAACTACCTGACTCATGACCTCGAGCTTGCAGCTGGTGTGTTTGCCCTAAAGATTTGGTGACATTACTTGTATGATGTTCATGTTGATGTGTTCACAGATCATAAGAGCCTCCAGTATGTGTTTACCCAGAAAGATTTAAATATTTATCAGAGAAGATGGCTTGAGTTCCTCATAGACTACAATGTGAATATGATCTACAATCCGGGTAAGGCCTTTGTGGTGGTGGATGCCCTCAGTAGAATATCCATAGGTAGTGTGTCACATGTAGAGGAAGAGAAGAAGGAACTAGCCAAAGATTTTCACATGCCTTCTCGTTTAGGAGTTGGCCTTATGGATATGTCAGATTATGGTGTAGTAGTCCAGAATGGGTCAGAATCTTCATTTGTAGCGGAGGTTAAACAGAAACATGACAGTGATCCCATATTGCTTCAGTTGAATGGTGCAGTTCTTTAGCGAAGAGTAGAGGTTTTCTCCCAAGGGGGAAATGGTGTGCTTTGTTACCAGGGTCACTTATGTGTTCCTAATGAGGGTGAGTTGAAGTAACAAACCTATACAACAGCCCATAAATCCAGATATTCTATTCATCTGGGTGCCACTAAGATGTACCAAGATCTACGGGAAGTCTATTGGTAGAATGACATGAAGAGGGACATTGCAGATTTTGTAGCTAATTGTCCCGACTGTCAGCAGGTAAAGGTAGAACATCAGAAGCCAAGTGGTGTGACTCAGGGTATTAACATTTTTACTTGGAAGTGGGAGGTGATCAACATGGATTTTATTACGATTTTACCTCGTACTCGCAGACAACATGACTCCATTTGGGTGATAGTAGAAGGAGTTACTAAGTCATCTCACTTCTTGGTAGTCAATACTATAGATTCAGTGGAGGATTATGCCAGGCTCTACATCAACGAGATAGTCAGGTTGCATGGGATTCCCTTGTCTATAATCTCATATAGAGGTCCTTAGTTTACTTCTCATTTCTAGAGATCGTTTCAGAAAGGTCTTGGTACTCAGGTAAATTTCAGTACATCATTTCATCCACAGACGGATGACCAGTCAGAACGTACCATTCAAACCTTAGAGGAAATGTTGAGAGCTTGCGTGACCGATTTCAAGGGTAGTTAGGATGATCACCTGCCTCTCATTGAGTTTGCCTATAATAATAGCTTTCACTCTAGTATTCAGATGGCTCCTTATGAGGCATTTTATGGGCGTAGATACAGGTCACCAGTTGGTTAGTTCAAAGTAGGTGAAGCAACCTTGATTGGGAAAGATTCGGTTCATGAGGCTATGGAGAAAGTTCAGCTCATCAGAGATAGAGTAAAGACAACTCAGAGTAGCTAGAAGTCCTATGCAGATGTGAGGAGAAGGGACTTAGAATTCGAAATTGATGATTGGGTTTTCCTGAAGCTGTCACCCATGAAGGGAGTGATGAGATTTGGCAAGAAAGGAGAGCTCAGTCCCAGGTATGTAGGTCTTTATAGAATCCTGAAAAGGGTTGGTAATGTGGCTTATGAGTAGAATTACCAGTAGAACTAGCAGCGGTACATCCAGTCTTTCACATCCAGTCTTACACAGTATAGTTGTGAAGGATAGCCTCACCTATGAGGAGGTTCCAGTTGAGATTCTTGACAGTTAGGTTTGTAGGTTGAGAAATAAGGAAATCGCTTCAGTAAAGGTTTAATGGAGGAATGAGTCTGTAGAGGGAGCTACTTGGGAAGCAGAAGCAGCCATGATGGCCAAGTACCCTCACATCTTTCCATTCGATTCAGTTTTAGTTTGAGGTAATAGTTCCTCTCTAGTCTCTCAGTTTCCTCTTATGCATGTCGTTCTCATAATAATGTTTTCCTAGCAATTCCAGTATTTCCAGCATGCTTTCATGTACTTAGAACTAGACTAAGTCAGATATCAACTCCTAATATACAGTTTGTAGGGATTGCAGCTCTTTCCCTCCACACTCAACTTAGTTAATCTTCATTCGAGGACAAATGATCCCAAGGGGGGATATTGTAACACCCCATAATTCAGACCAGCTTTTAAAACCCAAAACTCAGAAAAGACTTAGATAATTCCCATCTCCAGTCAGGCCCCATACGATGACCCACAGGTTTCGTAGACATGACGGCCCATCATGGTCCCTATGGGAAGGGTCCAGGGTCTAAGTCTTTTAGGCTCCAGCCAAACGGGGGACCTGATGTGCGTCAGAGGTCCGACGGGCCATTGGGAAGCCTATGAAAAGAAGCTAGCACCCCCCATCCCAGCCTCTATTGCCCTGATAGGCAAGCGCCACGGCCATCGTTGAGGCGATGGGTTGTGGGAGCCATCATGGGAATCAACTAGGGGACCAGATCTACCTTACCTGTTCCGATGACCTGGAAGACGAGCTGTCGCAGGATTGATGACCGTCAAGCGGCCTGTCCAGTGGTGATTATTCAGCAACTTTCAGTTTTAAGTTGGGGGCATTCTGGTCTTTTTCCAATTCTTTTAACCCCGATCCTAAGTCAATTTGGGAGTAATTAAAGGGTTTTTACTCTATTTCCCTCATTACTCCTAAACTAAATCGACACTTAGCAAGATCAGACAAGAACATAAACACTTTCTCTCAAGAACAAGGCAGAGGGTTTCCTGCTAGTTTAACCCCAAAGTCCAAAGGTTCAACCGTAGAATCTTCCTCCAGTTATGTGGGATTTCACTAGTGGGTTCCTTCCACTCACTAGGTCCCTAAAACTTAGTCAGTTTCTCCCTGATTACTTAGACCAGGGTTATAAACCCTAGAGATTTCCTTGCTATTCAGATGCTATAACTTATATTATGCTTAGTTCATGTTCTTGGAGAATTAGTATAGTTTCATGTATAGAACTCAGAAACCTTAGCTTTTGTTAACTTCAATATTTCATGAATTATACTTGTTGGGCAGATCAGTCAGATAATCATGCTTCAGAATTTGAATGCTATATCTTTCAGTATGTATATATGTTGCATTCTCAGATTATATTAGTATTTTGAGCTATCCAGTATTACAGTTCCATGTTAGCTTGTATTCAATTGGGAGTAGACTTCGTACCGAGCGGATGAAGGGATGAAGGTTTAGCTATTAGTTTAGGTTGAGACCTTTAGTAGAAGTTCCCAAGTCCCATAACAACGGCACCACCATAGGTATGAAAGGGGTCAGCTGCCAGATTAGGCTGGTCACCTCTATCCGTAGAGCACATCAATTTAGGGGATCCACGTGAGACTTGTTCGTACACTTGACAAGGTATGAACACCCTCCCATCCAGGGTCATTGGTTGGCCCCATAGTTATCTCAGCTTGGGGTATGTAAGTTAATAGTATCTCCCACAGTCAGACTCATGTTGTATTGACCTTATATTCAGTTATTCAGTTCAGCATGCTACATACTAATGATATTTATTTGGTCATTGTAGCTCAGCATACTTCTCAGTGTATGCTTTTGTATACATATTTCCATGTCTAGCCCTTGTATTGTTCAGCTCAGCACATACCTCGCATACTTAGTACATTCAAAGTACTGGTGTATACTTTTGTGCTATACCATTTTATGATGTAGGTTTAAGTTGCTCAGCATCCAGACCGCGCTTAGTTCGATTTTCAGTCCTTACTCAGCAGCTTTGATGGGAGTCTTCATAGCTCAAGGACGATATACATGTTTTGATCTTCCAGTTTTACTTTTTAGTTTTTAGATTATTAGAGTTAGCTGGGGCATATCCCAGCAACTCATATCAATTAGAGACTTTCAGAGATAGACAAGATTTAGCTTGAGTTTTTAGTGTTGTTTTCAGTCATCACTATACTATTCATATATTTTACATACTTCAGATATTTTTGGGTTTTTCCCCACTGCTGATATTAAACTCTTTTTAACTTCCTCACAGTGCATGTTCTAATTGAACTTGTATAGATTTGCCATGCCATGGGTTAGCTTGGTGTCACTTGTGACACTAAGCACCGCGTTGCGTCAACGGGGTAGCCTCGGGGTGTGGCAAAGCAGTTTTTAGATATGTTTGTAATATTTTTTATTGATGACATCCTGGTTTACTCCCAAAGTGAGGAGGAGCATGCCAATTACCTTTGTATTGTACTTTAAACCCGTAAGGAGCGTGAATTATATGACAAGTTCTCCTAGTGTGAATTTTGGCTATACATTGTGGCTTTCCTCGATCATATTATGTCTAGTGAATGGATTAAGGTGGATCCTCAAGAGATTGCAGCGGTAAAGAAATTGACCAGACCCATAACTCCGACTGACATTAGGAGCTTCTTGGGTCTAGCGGGAGTTTATAGAAGGTTTATGGAAAATATTTCCTCTATCTCTTTTCTATTGACAAAGCTAACGTAGAAAAAGGCTATGTTGATATGATTCGATGTTTTTGAGGACAACTTTGAGAATTGAAAGACCGTTTAACTTCTACCCTTGTTTTAAATTTACCCGAGGGTATTGAAGGATTTGAGGTTTACTGTGATGTATCCCAAGTAGGCCTTGGGTGTGTACTTATGCAGCATGGAAAGGTAGTGGCATATGCTTCCAGGCAACTTAAGGTGAATGGAAAGAATTACCCAACTCATGACCTTGAATTGGGAGCGGTGGTTTTTGCACTCAAGATCTAGCGCCATTATTTATATGGGGTGCATGTGGACATCTTCACTGATCACAAAAGCTTGCAATATGTTTTCACCCAAAAGGAGTTGAATCTCAGGAAGAGGAGGTGGCCTGAATTATTGAACGATTATGACATGAGCTTGCATTATCACCCAGGTAAGGTTAACATTGTTGTTGATGGTCTTAGAAGGTTGCCCATGGGGAGTCTTTCTCATGTGGGGGAGGAAAAGAAAGGGTTGGTGAAGGATATTCATTGGATTGCCAACTTAAGAGTCCAACTGTTAGACTCCGAGGATGGTAGAGTTATGATGCATGAAATGGCTAAATCATCAATAGGTGTTGAAGCTAAGGAAAAGCAAGCGAATGATCCAGTACTTATGCAGATTAAGGAGGATGTTGGTAAGAAGAAGGTTATGGCTTTGGAAATAAGAGGGTATGGCATCTTGAGGTATCAAGGAAGAGTGTGTGTTCCGAATATTGATGACTTGCGTGAGAGGATTTGACTGAGTCTCATGTTTCCAGGTACACTGTTCACCCTATCTCTACTAAGATGTACCATAATTTGAAAGAGTTTTACTGGTGGAATAATATGAAAAGGGATGTGGCTAATTTTGTTGCTAAGTGTTCAATCTGTCAACAAGTTAAGGTTGAGTACCTAAGTCCTGGTGGTACATCCCAAGACATAGATATCCCGATGTGAAATTGGGAGATGATAAATATGGATTTTATTACCAGTCTCCCACATTTGCATAAACAATATGACTCCATTTGGGTCATTGTTGATAGAATGACAAAGTTTGAACATTTTCTACCCATGAGAATGACTTATTCGGGAGAAGATTATGAGAATTTGTACATTCAGGAGATTGTTAGATTGCATAGTACACTGGTGTCCAAACAGGTTTGGGTATGCAAGTGAACCTCAACACAATTTTTCACCCTCAGATGGATGGGAAAGCGAAGTACACTATTCATACCTTGGAAGATATGTTGAGAGCGTGCATCATTGACTTCCAAGAAAGTTGGATGGATCACTTTCCTCTTATTGAATTCGCCTTTAAGAATAGCTTAGAAAGTTGGGTGGATCAGTTTCCTCTTATTGAATTCGCCTAATAAGAATAGTTATCACTCAAGTATCTAAATGGAACTATTTCAGGCTCTTTATGGTAGGAGGTTTAGGACCCCTATTGGGTGGTACGAGATGGTCAAAGCTAGGTTGATGGGGCTGGACCTTGTGCATCAAGATATGGAGAAAGTTAAGATCATTTGAGAGAGGCTAAAAACTTCCCAAAGCCACCAAAAGTCCTATGCCGATGTTAGGAGAAGGACATTAGAATTTGATATTGGCGATAAGGTGTTCTTGAAAGTCTCTCCTATGAAGGGAGTCATGAGGTTTAGGTGGAAGGGTAAGCTCAATCCTCAATATATTGGTCCTTATTGGATTTTGAGGAAGATTGGAAACGTTTCTTATGAGTTAGGGTAACTTAAAAGCTTGGGATCAGTTCATCCCGTGTTTTATGTACCATGCTCAAGAAATGTGTGGGTGACCATTCTTTTGTGGTCCCTATAGAGAACATTGGAGTGAAAGATTATTTTGCATATGAAGAAGTTCTCATAAAAATTATAAATCGTCAAGTTTGAAAGTTGAGGACCCAAGAATCGTAGAGTGGAAGAAGCTACTTGGGAATTGGAAGAGGATATGAAGGCTAGATACACCACTTTGTTTTCTTCTTCGGGAGAGATTAATTAAGGTACGAATCCATAGTTTTCTTCTCAAAATACCTGGTATGTTCTTCTTAATTTATAATTCGCATTCCTATGTCATGCTACAAGTGCCCTTAATCATCATTCGGGGATGAATGATCCCTAAGGGGGATAATGTAATGCCCCGTACATGTTCAATGTCTTTATAGGATTAAAATGAGCCTACGTGACCCTTAGAATGAATGTAAATCGATGGGGATGAGTTTAGAAGCTTAGAATTTTTTGAATGTGAAATAGGGCTATGTGTCGCGTGATAGCAGGCCATACCTTGGACATCGCGTTGCACAACACGATGTAAGGGTCCACTATTTTAACCCTGCAGGGGGCCATGCACACCATTCTTTGGGTAGTGCCCCACATGGGGTCCACCCATGATTTAGGTTGTGCCCCACACAGGTCCAACCTATGCTTTGGGGTGTACCTCGCAACCCCCCTGAATAGCCTGGTGGGAGTTGTTTTTTTACATTATTTCAAGGGTATTTTGGTCCTTTCCTTACCCAAAACCATCCCCCACTTATTCTAAACATTCCTAAACCCCTGAGGCATGAATTAAGTTATTCAAAATACGTTACTTCTTTCCCAAAACATCTTAGAAGCAAAGGTGCTTAGGGTTCAAGGTTATAAGGCAAAACTCAAGCTTTTCATAGGTTTTATCCGTCAAAAGGTATGTAGAACAATCCCCTTTCTGACTAAACTCATAAGTACTATGTTTCTACTACGAAATACGAAATCTACACTAGTATCGTGTGTGAATGGTTGAAGGGTTTTTGGATGAAGAAGTTACTTGAAGTTTTTAAATGTTTTCTATGAAATCATTCGTTATCTATTTATCATTTTGCAATTATTGTTTGAAGTATAATCTTTACTTATATGATACTGTTGTTGGGACAGATTTAAGACTTAGAGTAATGATTCTTTTGAAATTCGATTTATTATTCAAACCTTTGCTTTTGACTAAAAGCAACGGATTTCTAAACTCCCTCGGTTTTGAAATGATTAATTATTGAGTTATGAAATTATAAAATCTGAGGGATTTAGGGACTAAATGGGTTTTGAATTCCTTTTAATGGTTGGTATAAATGACGTATGAATGATTATGGAATTATATGTTTATGTATGAATTGCAAGTCTTGGTATGACGATACCAAACTAATGAATGCCTTAAGAATGATGCTTGTCCCTTATGAAATGATTTGTTTAAATGTTTGAAAAGGTAAAAGATGGCTTTAGGAGAATTATATGGTTAACCGAGGAGTTGTGAGTTCGAAAGGCTCATTATCTAAAACCTACATTTTGCCAAAGTAAGGGATGGTTTTCTCATTAATTGGACGACCTTATGTTTCTCCTCTACGAGGATGATTTATGTATGCCAATATGTTCTTATATACAAAAGGATCCCGATTCATGTGGCAAACGTGAATTGGGGCTCAGCCGATTGAGCATTGGTCGGAACCACATTGCCCGTGGTGTATTATTTATGATATGTCAATTAAGCCATCTAGTGCAGAAGCAAAGTTAATAAATCTTGATGTAATGTTTGAAGTATTTGCTCCCTGTTTTGTGTTATATTATGTCTTACGTTACATTTGATATGACTTGCTTTATTCATTGTGATGTCCCTTCCTCTGGGTTGCATACTAGTACTCATCATACTTAATATCCCCGGATGCTACATCTTCTCATGATGTGGGTTCAGAGGTTTTTCCTCGTGGTTCCCTGTAGCAATAGGATTCTCAGGATATCGAATAACAAGTGGTGAGCCCTCCTTACTTCCGGAAGGCATATGTTTTCTTCTTATTAGATGTTGGACTATTTTGTTCCATTTTATGGTATCGTCGGGGCCATGTCCTGGCTTAGGATTTTTTTCTTGATATTAAAGGCTTCATAGACTAGTTTAGACAAATGTTTCTTGTCTCGTATTTTGAAGTTTGGCATTGGTATTTTTCGTTTAATTGTACTTTGATCATTGGGTCTATTTTGTGCAACCTTATGAATTGATTATGCTTATGATGTATGCTAAGGGGTTTTCTCGAGACCTTATTGTTCTGGGTTTCCCGTCATGTCTGGGGCCTAGTATCGGGTTGTGATAGTTGGGTTCAAAGGTTCATGGGTTTAACGTACAACAATTTACTTATGTGTCATGTGAGGCTGAAAAGATACTTACAAGCAAATTTGAGGAGATGAGATTGGAGGGCCAACTACTCGACCATACTTTTATTGATGTTGTCACTGTTGAGAAGAGTGCACTGGAGTTATGTAAGGAAGTAGATAGTACTATTTATAAAGAGTCTAGTATGTGGGAATATAAGGATGTAAATAGTAACACAATTCATAAGGTAGAGCGTATGGGCCTCATTCTAATCATTTTTCCACATTGTGTTTATATAGTGAGATAATAATCGAGCTGTTGAGCCTACGAAAAAGTGTAAAGAGGATATCATGACCCAATTTCTTTAGTCATGATGGCACCTACTATAATCCACCAGTAGGTAAGTCGAACCCTTAGCTCGTAACTGCAATTAACGGGATAACATGAGAATGAAACAAAAGCGGAAGGTAACTAAATAAGCATAAATAAATAGGGAAGGAAGAGAATAAAAATATACAAGATTTTCCCCAAGACCTGCTATCAGTCGGTACAAGAGCTACTAAAACATAGATGTACTAGATAGGCATAATAAATACAGAACAGTCTCTGAAAGTGCAATAGAAGACTAGTCAAAAAGTGGAAGGGGGTGGATCAACTCCGGTCTCCAAAAGCTCATCCTATATCTCCGATCAGCAACACCACTTGAGGACAGTGTAAATAATGATAACCCACACTAAGATCTGCATTAGAAAAAGTTGTTGAAGTGTAGTAGGAGTACGAAAATCACGCGGTACCTTGAAGGCATCATTGGTCGACTGAGCTCAAATAAGATATAAGTATAAATATATGTGAATGTACTATAGGTAAGAAAAGAAGGGTCAGAAAATAGATTAACCAGTCAAAGCTAGAAAATTTACGATAACTACATGAGAATAACTTAACAGGAGAGATAAAACAACTGTCTAATGAAATTACATAGGGAAAACACAAGATACGTACTTTGAGATATACGAGTGGCAACAAGTAAACCCAACCGGACCCCATAAGCCCGGAAGGTACAATGAACAATCGAAGGAATCCAACTGGACCCCCCTATTTCCGGTGGATATAAGCAACACACAATACTAACTAGCAATCAACCTGATGGGAAGAGAAGAAGGGAGGTAGAAACGTGCCATAACATGCAATATGATATATTGTGATGCAGTATGTAGCCAATGCAATGCAGGCCCAAAATCTTTATTGGAAAAAATAATAGAGTACGAGTAATAGAGTAATGCAAGTCCAGAATCATCATTGTCGAAGAAATAATGGAGAAATAAAATCATCAGTGCTAGTAAAACCACCAAGAAAACGTGTCTCCTCGGGTATGCAAGTTTAAATAGTAAGTAAAACCATCCGGAACTTGGGTATCCTCGGACAAGCAAGTTTAAATAGTCAGTAAAACAATCCAGAACACGGGCCTCCTCGGACATGCATGTTTAGAAAATCAGTCTTTCTCAAACTAGGCCAAAAGTCATTTTAACATACTCCATAAATCCTCTTTTTGGCCAAAAACAGTATTTCGAAAATTATGTCAACCATATGCCATGCTAAAGTACGAATAAACAGCCAAAGAGTACAAATAAGCCAAATCATGTAACACAAAAGGGCAACCAAAGCCTATGCACTAAAGTAGGGGTACTAGCCCACGGTAGATACTAACAGGAAGGCACTACACTAACTACCGAACCTAAGAGAAACTCAACCTAAAGCGGTCAACTAACCCAAAACATATGCTACAACAAGCAACAAGTCAAGACTATACTAACTCAAACCATTAACCGAAGATACACTAAAACCAGCCACAAACCATAACTTAGGAAAAAGGAAGGACACATAATGACCTGGTGTCCCACATCTATGGCCTTGGGCCCACACTATTCCACATACCAAACCGAAAAGTAAAATGAGCAAAAAAAGGTAAAATATAAATATAAAAACAACAGAAAAAAGGTTACTCTATCGTGAATTTCTCCCCTAATCCAATACTAAGGCTCCCTAATCTAATCACCCAAAACTACCACAAGCTTACGCTAAGCTAGGGAAAAGAATTCTAAACCCAGAACTACCATGAAACTATGCCAAATATTAAGAAAGGAGAAACAACCTAAGCTAAGGATTCCATATCATACCCTAAGGCCTCTAAAATAAGCTATAATAATTTAATACCTAAGTCGATGTATTCAACCACAATAACCCACCCACAAATTAGCAGTTTACCATAAAAACACCTTATAAGAGCTAAGTCTAAAAGTAGGTATGTTGTAACCTACCTGGAAGCTGAACACGCACACAATCCACAAGACCGGAGCCTATGTCCCCCGAGAAGCCTCCGAAAGTTGCCACGCTATCATACACATGATATAGGTGTCATGATGGGAACAATGACACCTATATTGTGAATTTACAATTTTGGCCAAAAATTAGGTCAAAAATCACTCATGGGGCCCACTTGAAAAAACTAAAAATAAAGTTCACAATCTTGCCCCATGTGAGACAAGAATCACATGCCCGAAGTTTGGGTGCAATTCGCCCCCAATAACATGCCCAAATTAGCCCACAAAGCTAAGAGAAAACAAGAATCTAATAGGGGAATTTAATGAAATTTAGAGTCAAAAACTTACCAATTATAACGGGAAAGTGATCACGGATAAGGACCCAACAATTCCCTAGCTCACCCTGATGACCCTCACTAATTTTGGAGCTTGGAGCTCTCAAAAATGGAGAAGAAATAACTTGTAATGGAGGAAATGAAGAAAAGGAATTTATTTAAAAGCCTCAGGGATCAACACACCTGCAATTATATTGACAAACGTGCGGCATCGCAGTTGTACCTAGACCACCGTAGGGGCAGAGGTCAACGAAGCCCCAAGCCCTACAGGTGTGGTACATATGCCGCATGGGCAACGTCGCAGGGGCGGAACAAAGAGTGCAGGGGTGCCTCCTGCCGATGCCACTCGACCCTGCAGGTGCGACACCCAGAGAGCAGGGGCGGCTACACAGGTACGGCCAAAGCACCAGAGTCGTTCCCATACCAGAGCCAACAGTATCAGATGTAAATCCAACATAAAAAACTCTCCGACTGAACCCTCGAGATTCATTTTGAACCCCGTGAACATAAACCAAATATGCTAACCAAGTGGAAATGGCAATCCAGACTCAACAAAATCGATAAAACTCCTAACGAAGATTGTTTCGATAAGAAGTGGGCCCAATGCCCAATATCCAACTTTAACCAAAAGGACCCCAATTTCCCAAAACAAGTTTGGAAGCCTTGGGACTTAAACCCAAGGTCACACTAGCCTAAAGTTAATATTCAGAGCTAACAACACTGACAAAATTAACATATGAGCCCATCTTCTCTAAATGTTGACTAAAGTCAACCCTTCCAGCCTTAAGAGCCAAAACAGGGAAACTCTTCTAAAATATAAAAGAACAGCCTGGGAACTGAACTGTCAGTCCCAGCAAGTCATAAATGACCTGTAGTCGCTGTGTGAAGGCACAAAATGCTGAAAACACATGAAACAAGAGAAATGACCTTTAGGGTCATTAAAATATCCACTACTAAAAGAACATTTGTCCTCGAAAGTTAAGAAATAGGAAGCACCTAAAGTCTTGGAAATAGAAGGATATTAGGTCTGCATGTCAAGCTTTGCTTCTCGAGAAGCCTCCTAGATCAGATGATGGATGCCCCATGGAGCTGAAACAAAGGAAAACTACTTAAACTTTTGCTCCTTAACAGTCAAACTAGAAAAGCAACAAACATTAACTCAGAAGCCCAAAAGATCAATAAACTGAGTTGAACCTTAAGAAACTCAAACATATCACACCGACACAACACATATACAAAGAAAACCAAAGCAATCATCACACAAAACTGGTAACCAGACTAACTCAAAAAGCCATTTCCTCAAACCCTGACTCATGAACCCTTTGATCCACATAAACTTTCTGCCTATCCTGAATCATCTGCACTTTTGGCCCTGAAGTCACGCAATAAGTCAGTCAACTAAGCTATCCTTGAAAACACCATAAAACCACCGGGAACCTATACCTCATACTGCACTTAACCTTGAACTCACCATTATACTCGAACTTTACCCAAGCCAAGCATTGGTCCTGCTAACCTCTAAAGCCTAAAATATCTCCTCGTAGCATATCTTTGAGGACTGGAGTAGTCTGCTCCAACTGACCATTGAGATGCAGACGTATACCTGAACAAAGATCAACCTCGATACCCCAACTTATCTGAACCAACAATCAAGAAACTCAACTGTAACTGCACACCAGGGTCGGGAATGATATGGATGAACACCCTGTGTTGAAAGACCATCTCCCTGAAGAAGTCAAAACTAACCTTGCTAAGTAGTACCAATTTTGAACCAGTCGAAAGTGAGTGAACTAGATTAACCTTTCCATGAAGACCCAAACAACATCCAAATCTCTATAAGAAGTGTGGCAAGCCTACCACAAAGTCTGTAGCCATCAAATAAACTCCAAATTCTAGCGCTGCTGCTTCCTGTCCTCAACACACCATCTGGATCTAAGGTCACTCTACTAGCCTCGCCACTCAAAAGGAAATTTGTCATGCCGCGAGTACCAAGTCAAACCAACCCTTAAGCAAATGAAAGAATTCCTGGAGTCAAAGATCGTTGCTTAGCCATTCGAAAAAATCATAAAATCTAAACTTGTCATGACTTAAACCACCGCGATTGGCAGCCACACTAAACCCCCAGTGGGAGAACCAAATACCCAAGCCAACAATTAAACAAAACTAAGCAGCTAAAATCCAGTTTGCATTAAATAAGCCAAGATTCACATCTAAAATAGTTTTAAGAAAAACTTCCAGAAATAATCCCCTAGAAGCTGAATGTCGTGTACCAAAACTTCTAAATAGTCTAGAATACATGGATGCAACCCAAAACAAAGGGAATCTGAGTCTGAATAATGGAATAGAATAAGTATATGAATCCATGGTAGCTCAAAAGAAGTAGCTCACCCTTAGATTCAGAAAACATTTGTATCACAACTAAGGTTGCGCAACAACCACCGTAATACTCCCTGTACTCAACAAAGGAAGAGCAAGTTCACTATCAGTATGCAAAAATAACAGTGTACTGGTAGGATCATTGGCCAACTCCAAACATACTAAATATGAACTTATAACTATGACTTAGTAAAACAAGATAAACATGTACAATAAAAGCTAGTGAATGTAAGAAAAACTCTCAATCATCAACCCTTACTTAAGAAACATATGAAACATGTCCAAAAACCACAAAAACAGCCCGTATAAGGTTTGACATACCTTTTAAGTTACCCGGACCACCCAAAGATCCTTAGGACATAGTCTACAGTGTTTAACATGCAATCTCGGTCTACACAAGAACCATCCCAACATTTAAACACACCAACCTGGCCACTCATGGACCAATATGTAATAAATACATCACAACAAATAAACCCAATTCACTCTTGGAAACAACACACAGAAGAACAATCAAACATGTACCATGTGTGGTACCCGAGCCAACATAATAGAACCTATACCTGGCATGATACCCTTGCCAACCAATAGATACCCTTAAATTTACCTATTTACTACCAATTCCATGGTTATGCCAGTGAATTATGGCATGAAATCTTTAAATAACAACCTAGGTAAAGAAACCCAGGTTTTCCATCCTCACCAAAAAATCCATCCTAGGTTGAGTTAAACCCTTCCCCAAGCCTGTAACTATCGATTCTAAGCCACAAGAATCAAAGTACTAGATTCGGGGAACAAATAACTTACCTTAGCGAAGGATTATTGTGGAAAATTGATGGAATTTGCCCGAAGTTTCCTCAGCCCTTCCCTAAAATGTTCATGGGAAATATTGAACATTTTTGGGGAAGTTTTTTCATTTACAGTGACTTATTCTACTATAGTAGCCCAATCCCTCTATAGCGGCTATACTGTAGCGGAAGCCACCCGCTATGGCGGGGTTTACCGCCTTTGACTCCCACTATAGCGAGAATTTCTCTGCTTTAGAGGCATCGCGGTAGTGGCGTATAACCCACTATAGCGGCTAACAAGGGATAGAAACTCGGTAATCCTCCCTGTTTTGCCCATTTTTCAACACACCTTTAAACCTTGACATTACAGATAAACACTTTTATTCAAGTTTGATATCAGGAGTGCTACTCACTCGAATTCATTTCTGAAAAGTCCTACGGACTCCTTAACGCCTTAGCTGATAGAAATATAAGCTCAAACTTAATCATTTTTTCCAATCCTTCCTTGGATTTACCTAGACCTTACCTTGCTCAGATTTCATCCAAGACTTGCCTAGCCCAAAATTTTCAACTCCCATACCTAGAAGTTTTCTAACACAATTTATTGCACTATTAACTCACCCATAACAACAGGAAGGGTCATTACAATAGATACAAATTTACCTATTGTTATCCCCAAATGATCAAACATGAAAAAATAAGCTAAATCAAGAAGAAAATAGTACATGAATACTCAAACAAGTGAGGGTACTTATCCTGCATGTCCTTCTCGGTTTTCCAAGTGGCTTCTTCTATCGAATGATGCTTTTATTGAACCTTCACTGATCTAATTTCCTTTGTCCTCAACTTTTGGACATTCTAATCAAGAATAGAAATTGGATCCTTCTCATACTAAATGTCCTTATTTAATAAGAAAATATCCTATTTGATGATGTAAACCCCATCCCCATGGTATCTCTTCAACATGGATACATGAAAAACTAGATGGACTCTGGACAAACTAGGTGTTAATGCTAACCTGTAAGCTACCATCCCCACACTTTTGAGAACCTCAAATAGACTTATACACTGAGGGCTAATCTTACCCCTCTTTCCAAACCTCATTACCTCTTTCATCGATGACACCTTCAACTGCGATCAGCGTACTCTTTTTGCCTCTAGGCTGTTAATAACTTTGTTTGGATACCCCTCACTTTCACTTGAGCTTCCTTTACCAAATTAATGCCCAAAGGCTTCACATCACATGCCTCAAACCACCCTATGGGCGATCTATGTCCCCTCCTATAAAGTGCCTTGAACGGTGCCATGTCAATACTGGAGTGATAGTTGTTGGTGTATGAGAATTCACACAACGGTAAGAACTGATCCCAATGGCTCTCAAAATAAATCACACATGCTCTCAGCATGTTCTCTAGCACTTGAATCATCCTCTCGGATTGACCTTCCATCTGACAATTAAAAGTTGTACTAAAAGTTAGCTGGGTGCCCAACTCTTAGTGTAACTTGCCCCAGATCTTAGAAGTAAACTGCGTACCTCTATCTAAAATAATGGAAAGTGGAACCCCATGCAACCTCACTATCTCCTTGACGTAGAACTTGGCCAACTGCTACGAGTTGTAATCCACCTTGACCGGAAAGAAATAGGCTGATTTAGTTAGCCTATCCATGATTACCCAAATTCAATCATACTTTCCCAAGGTCTTACGGAGACCTACCACGAAGTCCTTGGCTATCCTTTCAAACTTCCACTTAGGAATGGGCATCCTTTGAAGCAATCTTGCAGGCCTTTGGTGTTCATACTTCACCTGTTGCAAATTTTGGCACTTGGAGACATATTCAGCTATGTCTGTCTTCATTCCAGGCCACCAATAAAGTTGCCTCAAGCCCCGGTACATTTTGGTTAGGTCCAGATAATTCGAGTAATGTGAACCATGAGCTTCAACTAACATATTTTGTACCAAGTCATCAACCTGAAAGACACATATCTTCCCTCTAAAACACAACACCCCACACGCATCAAGTGTGGCATCCGAGGCCTCTCTAGACACCACCTTGTTTTGGATCTTGTTCAATTGTACATCTTGAAACTGTTTGGCCTTGATTTCCTCTAGAAATGTGGACTTAACCTCAAAAGTGGCCAACACTCCACCTTTTTCTGAAATGCCCAACTGCATGAACCTGGATGCTAGAGTTTGAATCTCTCTAGCCAAGGGTTGCTTGGACGTCCCCAAACAAGCCAAACTGCCAATGCTTACTGCTTTCCGGCTGAATGTGTCTGCCACTACATTGGCCTTACCCGGATGATATTAGATAGTCACTTCATAATCTTTCAACAAATCCATACACCTTATATGTCTCCAATTCATATCCTTTTGTGTAAGCACGTGTTGCAGGTTGTGATGGTCTGTGAACACCACACACTTGACAACATAGAAATAGTGTCTCCAGATCATAAGTGCAAATATCACCACTGCCAACTCCAAATCATAGGTTAGGTAATTCTTATTGTGAGGCTTCAATTGCCTCGAAGCATAAGCTATGACATTCATGTCCTACATCAACACATCACCCAAACCTGAATGTGAAGCATCACAAAATATAATTAAGTCCTTAACTTCAACCGACAATTAGAGAATAGGGGTTGTAGTCAAAAGAGTCTTGAGCTTTTGGAAGCTCTCCTCACACTTGTCAGACCAAACAAATGGTACCTCCTTTTATGTCAACCTTTTCAAGTGAGTAGCAATCGAAGCAAAATTCTTGACAAACCTGCAATAATAGCTAGCAAGTCCAATAAAACTCCTAACCTCAGTCACAAAGCTAGGCCGGACCCAACTCTTAACTTCTTCAATTGGGGATCTACCATCACCCCTTTTTTGAAACCACATGCCCTAAGAAGAAAACCAAAGATAACATAAATTTGCATTTCAAAAATTTCGCATATAATTTCTTCTCATTCAGAATTCCAAACAATACAAACATGTTCTGCATGCTCCTCCTTACTCTTGGAGTAAATAAAAAAATCATTAATAAAAACAATCACGAAGGAATCAAAGAATGACTTGACAACCCTATTCATCAAGCTCATAAAAGTTGTTGGCGCATTGGTCAACCCAAACGACATCACTAGTAACTCATAATACCCATACCGAGTCCGAAAAGTCACCTTAGGTATATCCTCAGGCCTAATCATCAGCTGATATACCCTGACCTCAGGTCAATTATAGAAAACACTGAAGCACCTTGAATCTAGTCAAAAAGGTCATATATGTGGGTCAAGGGATACTTATTCCAGATGGTAACCTTGTTCAATTGCCTTTAGTCTATACACATCCTTATATCCTTCTTTTTAACAAACAAGAGTAGAGCACCCCAAGGTGAAGCACTAGGATTAGTTAATACCTTATATGAGAGTTCTAGAAGCCATGTTTTGAGTTCCCTCAAATCTGTTGGAGCCATATGATAAGGATAAATAGAGATTAGCCAAGTGGTCGGCTCAAAATCTATACAGAAGTCAATATACTTGTCTGGAGGCATACTAGGAAGATCTGTAGGAAATACCTCCTGAAATTTAGAAACTATCAAGACTAACTCAATAGAAGGGGACTCCATACTAACACCCGATGTTGAGCCAGGAAGGCTGAACACCTCTTCCCCACTAGCTATCTAGCCCCAACAAAGGATCTGATCTTCACTGGCTTAGTCTTATACAAACCCTCCCACTCTAGTCCATCCATACTCGGCATTTTTAGAGTGACTGTCTTAGAATTACAGTTCAACATAGCATGATAAGGAGACAACCAACTCATACCAAATATAATATCAAAATCTAGCATATCCAATAGGACCAAATCTACCAAAGTCTGAAAAACCATAAACACAACAGAGCATAAATGATACACATGGGTCACTACCAAAGACTCCCCGACCGGATTAGAAATATGAATAGGAGAATCAAGAACATCACAAATCAAGTACAGACCCAAGACAAATCTAACAGATACATAAGAATTTGTGAAATCCAGATTAAATAAAATAGAAGTCATCCCATCATAGAAAAGAATAGTATATATTATCACAACATCATATGCCTCAACCTCATACTTTCCCAGGAAGGAGTAACAATGGGCTATATCATTAATCTAGGAAACCTATCTAGCTTTTTATATTGTTCCCCTCACCGTGTTACCATTACCTCTATTACCATCATGACCTCTTTGATTATTATCTCTCACACCCTATGGATGTCTTCTGCTATTACCACCTCAACCTACTGGAACCATAGCCTTAGTCTACTGCTGCACTTGACTACTTGCCTGCCTCAGAGGGAATTTCCCTCTTAAAATATCCAAGATCACCATAATGGAAACATCCTCGCTAAAGAGAGGGCCTGCTGACAGAAGAATAAGAAGCCCCCTGGCCTCTAGGAGCTGGAGACTGCTGAATGGCCCATGAAAGACCACATATAGAAACTAGCAAGGCTAACTGAATAGGGAGTGCCAGATGAACTTGCTGACTGGGACCTCTAGAATATGAACCACTGAAATTACACATACTCTTGGACTTCTTTTCTACCACTTTAGCATTCCCAACATGCTTAAGTCCTTCTAGTATCTTCACATAGTTAGTCACCTCATTAAAGCTCTTCCCTGCCGAAGTCATATGAACGGATAAAACTTACAAGTCAGTATTCAAACCTTTAACATATAAACAAATCCTCTCTTTCTTAGTGCTTAATAGTTGAGTAGCATAAGGATACAAGGCATGAAACTTAGCCTCATAAACTACAACAGATATGTTGCCCTATTCTAGTGCCAAAAACTCGTCCTTCTTGCTATACCTTAGAGTACATGGCACATATTTTTCTAGAAACAAGGCATGAAATTGGGCCCAAGTCATCAGAGGTAAAGCTGATGAACAACACTCCACATGGGCCCTCCACCAATTCTTGGCATCACCCTGCACCTGGAAAGTCACAAACTACACACCATGTTATTGTACAATACTCAACTTATGTAATCTCTCATAACAATCCATAATAAACTCAAAAGCATCCTCATTCTCTATACCATGAAATGATGGAGGTTTTATCTTCAGGAACTTGGTCAACAACTCATGCTTGGTCTCGGTAATGATAGGGACAAACACCGGATGGAAGAATGCATCTGTACCTGAGGCGTCATCCATCCTTGGAGCTAAGGAGGTAGTGGGATAGGCACTCAGAACTGGAGTAGCCAACATATGGGAGTGGCTCCAGTACCAGTCAACCCACTCAGAAATGCCAACACCTGCTGAATAACCTCAGAGGATATAGGGGGAAAACCTAAAACTCAAACATGTGCTGCCACCTCTGTTCCGCGCCTTCTTTGTGCACTATGTCAACCTCCTTCTCAATATGATCCTGGGGTGGGGGAAGGGTCACCGACCTTTGCTCTTGAACCAACTTAGTTTCACCCATCTCTCCCTCCGCCTTTGCCTCTTACTTTCTTGTGAACTATCAATCCCGCGACTAGAGCTGCTGCCCTTGCTCCATTCCTTCAAGTATTTACCATTTGTGGACAAAAGCATGAAGGAAGTCATAAACCTATTTGGATCGCCAGATACAAATTAGAATCAAGTTATAGCACAGAGGAAGAAAGAAGAGATAGTTTCCTAAAGTCCTATAGCCTCTCAAAGAAAGGTACAGACATCTCCATACCGTTCCGGTGGGAGAACCAAATACCCAAGCCAACACTTAAACAAAACTAAGCAGCTAAAACTAGTTTGCATTAAATAAGACAAGATTCACATATAAAATAATTGTCAGAAAAACTTGCAGAAATAATCCCCTAGAACCTGAAAGTCGTGTACCAAAACATGTAAATAGCCTAGAATACGGGGATGTAACCTCAAAATAAAAGGAATCTGAGTTCTAACAATGGACTAGAATAAGCAGATGAATCCATCGTAGCCCGGAAGAAGCATCTCACACTTAGAATTAGAAACCATCCTTATCACAACTGAGGTTGCACAGTCGCTGCCAGAATATGCCACGTACTCAAAAAAAGAAGAGTAAGTGCAATATCAATACACAAAAATTACAATGTACGGGTAGGATCATCGGCCAGCTCCAAACATACAAAATATGAACATATAACTATGACTTAGATAAATAGGACAAACATGTACAATCTAAGTCAGTAAATATAATCAAGACTCTCAGTCATCAACCCTGACTTAACAACCACATGAAATATGTCCAATAACCACAACAACACTCCATATAAGGTTCAACATACCTTTCAAGTTACCCGGACCACCCAAGGATCCCTAGTACATAGTCTATAGTGTTTAACATGGAATCCCGATCTATACATGAACCATCCCAACATTTAAACACACAACCCGGCCACTCATGGACCAACCTGTAATAAATACATCAAACAATGAATAAACTTGGTTCACTCATGGAACCAACACACAGAAGAATAATCAAACATGCACCAGGCGTGGTATCTGAGCCAACTATAATAGAACCTGTGTCAGCAGTGGTACCCAAGCCAAATGATAGATATTATGTACCAGTCGTGGTACCTGACCCAACCAATAATCTGTACTAGGCGTGGTACCCGACCCAACTGAAGAATCACAGATCTCATATAATCATAAACCTAATGAATACAACCACACTTGTAAGACCAACAAGCATTCAAGACAAGTTCATTATATGAGATTGACAAGAAGATATCATTTCACATTCATTCTCTTATTCCCTAAACACGTATTTTACAAGCAATACTAATAAAATAGTTAACATGCATATATAACATATTTTGGGAAACAATTCAACCACCACTTACCTCAAATCAAGCTCGAATGCTCTACTGGATTGAAGTTTTCCCGTTTCATCAAACTCTAACTTGATCTTGGTCTAAAACAATAACATAAACACAAAATCAACCCAAATGGCCTAAATATTCCTGGATTACATCTAAATCCCAAAACTCAGGCCAATTTCATAATCATTCCACCCATTCCAAGGTCCTCTTACCTTAAATTCACCTATTTACTACTAATTCCATGGTTATGCCAGTAAATTACAGTTAGGAATCTTTAAATAACAACCTAGCTTAAGCAACCTAGGTTTTCCATCCCCACATTCCCCTTTTTCACCATAAAAGCCATCCTAGGTTGAGTTAAACACTCCCTCAAGCCCTTAACTATCGATTCTAAGCCACAAGAATCGAAGAACTAGATTAGGGGAACAAATTATTTACCTTAGAGAAGGATTATGGTGGAAAACTAATGGAATTCTCCCAAAGTCGCCTCAGCCCTTCCCCAAAACATTCTTGAGAAATAATTATTGTTTTTTAGAAGGTTTATGCTTTTATAGTGACTTATATTGCTATAGCAGCCCAATCTTGCTATTGTGATGCCACCTTAGTAGAAGCCACTCGTTATGGCAGGGTTGACCGCTTTCGACTCCCACTATAGCAAGAATTTCTCTACTATAGCAGCATCACGTTAGCAGTGTGTCACCCACTATAACGGCTACCACAGGAAAAAAATTCTAAAATCCTCCCAGTTTTGTCCATTTTGCAACACACCTTGAAACCTTTACATTGTAGACCAACCCCTTCACGTTAATCCTTCCCTGGATTGCCCTAGACCTCACCTCGCTCAGATTTTGTCCAAGACTATCCTAGCTAAAAAAATTTAACTCCCCAACTCAAAATTTTTCTAGCCTGATTTCTTGCACGATTATCCCACCCATAACGACAGGAAGGTTCGTTACACCCGCACTTTATAATACAATTAACAAAGTCTTCAGTTTCTTGAGAAAATAATAGGGAGCCCACCTAGTTTTCTTTCCAAGATAATATAACATTAAAATCTCATCCTATTAACCAACTATTGTGATGTTGATCTGCTATATGTCCCGAGAATTCCTAAAATGTCATTCTTATGTTGACATTACAAGTTGCAAATACAACAAAAAATATGATCCCTTCACTCCAGCTTTCGTATTGCATCAAAATTGTTATATGTTGAGGGGTATCTGCTATAAGGTTGACGTGCAACTCTTTCTTTGCAAACAACCATATCTTCCCCATGCAGTTGGTCAAAGAAGTAGAGCAGTCTGATATCCCTATAGAATCTTAAATTTGTCAATGATTAATGAATCTTCAAAAGGTTTCATCACACCAATGTCACAATCCAAATGGCTAAGAATGGAACCCACACTAACCCTCTAATGGGCAAACCATGTCTTGCCAACTAAACCATGTCATAACTAGTTCATTTGAGAAATAATAAAGCAATTCAAGGTATAATTATCAAGTCTCAGCTAATAAATAAAATAATAAGCATAAATATAACTATTATTTCCCCAAGATTTGAAAGTCATCATACAAAGAACTCTAACTAAACAATGTCAGAGAATATCCATAATCAATTAGTAAATAAAATAATATCTAAATAATAGACATCAAGCACTAGAAAGATCCGCGGCAGCCTAGATAGGAATAGCTCACCCTCAAATTGTTCAACTGGCATCGCTAGATATGATGTCACGTCAAAGTCTGTGGAACACATTAAACACTCAAAAGAAAGTGCAGTAATAGCATCAGTACAAACATTATGTACTGGTAGGTATCACAGGCCGACTCAAAGTAGTAGCAAGTATATCTCATAAAATCAATAAGGCAAGTAGAAAAGTACATCAATAACTAATCAAATTTAGATAATAATTAGTCATGTAAGCCAGGTAATTACTAAAAATACAGCCATATCAATGTCAACAAGTAAAGGACATATAAGTCACCCGACAGGTATATAAATCATTTCAAACTCTACAAATATAATGCACTCATATCACAAAACATGGAATCATGTCTATACTAATCTTACAGCTTTGTAGCCTCTATATTTCATCAGTCTCACTCTGTATCTGATCTCATAATAGACTCTCATCTATACACACATGCTAAATGGTCTTATTTCTGCCTAAATAGTCATGATCTGCAGGGGATAACCTAGATCCATGTACCATACCATCATGTCACCCACTCAATAACATAACTGTTTGTCCCTAAGCTTAAATCAGACTTGAGCTACTAAACATCAAAATAGTATGTATATTCTCAACTCTCTAAACATATCTCAGTATGTTCTCAAAATAGTTATCTCTCATGATAGTAACAACAAGTACACAAGAATAAATCAAGTGTACATCATAGTCATGATCCATTTACAAACAAACTTCAAATAATTATCAACTTATTCATACAAGTATTGCAAATCCAAATAAATATTCAACCATATATCATGTATGAAGATGAATAAACAAACGTATAACTTCATAACACATACAAAATACTAAATTATGTTTCACTCCATATAAACTATAACCTACCTCAACCAAAGAACCCAAATCAAACAAGCTAAATTGTATGAGCTTTTCCTTTCCTTAATGCCTAAAAATGCTCAAAGTCTAAAACAAACAATTATAAGAGTAATCAATCATCTACTCTTCAAATACAATCTTTTTGAAATTCAAATCCACTAATTCTTCCCTTATTCAAGGTTTATAATATTATTCAAGGGTAAATTAATTACCATCTAATCCCACAATATTAACATTATCTCAATTCATGGAGTTCCTACTCCAATCTCTCACTTTCCAGTTGTTTTATGCTAAAAGTCCCATTTTTATGGAACTCAAGGTTCTCCATCACCATAATTCATGTTTAAGAATAATAAATCATGCTAGAAAGAATTAATTTATAACTTAAAATCATTTTAGATTATTATTACATCTACCCATAGGCTTTCCCATATTTTTTATGAAACTAGGAATCTAACCCATAATTCCCCCGTTACCTTCACCCTAATAATTCTAGGATTTTAAGAAATTAGTAGGTGTAATAGATTGTGGGGAGAACTTAACTCAAGAAGAAAATATCTCTAGCCTTAGAAAAATTGTCTATCTAGAGCTTTAGAAAGAAGACTTAGAGTTTATGAGATGAATGTAATGACCTGTTCCATTGTTACTGAAAATATCTATAGTAAACGAATACAAATCTCATTCATCATAGGTGTTAGGATCAATTCCTTTGTATGTGAGTGCATTAGTTATGAATTAAGATCATACAATGCTTCTAGCAAAAACTTAAGTTGAAAGTGTCCTTACCAATTTAGTTCCAGGATATGTTTCAACTAACATCCACTCCGAACGAGCACTCCTCCTAGAATATAAGGGATTATGAGGCCGAATACCCATATTTCCAACACCACCGACCATTCATTAATCTACTTTTGGAGTAAAAATTTATGATGTTCTTACTGAAGACTATCCATGCTAAAGAGTTGAGGCCGTTGTAGAAGGTTTAGGTCGCTATAACGAGGCCGCAGTAGTAGGAAAATTCCTACTATAGCGGGATAATGGCAGTTTATAATCTTTTTTTAATGGGTTTCAGTCCATAAACTCCAAAATTTCATTTCTAGGCCCTAGAGAGGCAATTTGCTCATGGTTGGGGTGGAAATCCTTCGTTGAGGTAAGATTTTTTTACTCCCTTTTAACATCAATTAATGTATTCTTATTCTAGAATCATTAGAATGGGGAATTATGGTAAAATTCTTATGTTTTATAACTCTATTTCATGAATTATGGGGAAAACCTATGGGTATGAGTATTTTCACTTAGAATTGATTTTAGATTGTAAATTAAGGGTAGAACTAGTGGGTTTGAATTCTCAAAGTATTTGTTTGAAGATTAGTTTATTAGTTACTCTTATAGTTGTTGTTATTAGATGGTTTATCCTTCGAAAATGTGAAGAAAATGAAAGATCTTTAGTGGCATAGCTTACTTATTGCAACAGCTTAGCACCGGGTAGGTTATGGTTTATAAATAGTAGACTGTGGTTAGAAATTATATTCATAATATAGATTTTATGGGAGAAATCATGCTTAAGCCTATGGTCACGGAGTTCAGATGGACAAAACATATGATTAATGTAATAAGGACCTAATTAAGTGTTGATATGTGAATATATAAATCCTTGATGGGTGTTTTATGTTTGTATGACTACATGGTGAATTGTAATGTGAATTATGTGATTATAGAAGATAAGGAGATTATGTGAGCTTATAATCTAGTGATTCAGCCTAATTACCATCAAAATGGTGAACTTGGTATTATGTATGTTTCGAAAATGGGATAATCTTACTTAAGGTTAGTTGTGAGAATTGATTTTGGTTAAGGAGGCGATCACATAATTTAAGAGCCTAAGTTCATGTTAGGCTAAGGGATAGAAAGTAAAAGGTATAAAGGTGTATCACTTCTACCAGAGTTTAGGATTTGTTGAATTAAATGTGCATTCCTAAAATAAATACTTACATTCAATGAAAATGGCTTGATAATTCTAACTTGAATAGGACGGGGATTGGTCATCAGACTTGCTATAATTAATGAAACTAATGAATCATATCTACTTGTGAATTGGTGTGTTTAAGAATGATTGTTGTTTGCATGAAATGAGCAACTCGAGTTGATCAAGTATTTGGGTGGTTGTCTATTATTGCAAGGCTCATTTATGAAA
Source organism: Jaltomata sinuosa (assembly GCA_003996215.1). Lineage (NCBI taxonomy): Eukaryota > Viridiplantae > Streptophyta > Magnoliopsida > Solanales > Solanaceae > Jaltomata > Jaltomata sinuosa. The sequence continues at coordinate 133,779 of QJPP01004393.1, forward strand.
TGTAATTGTTAAATGATATCCTAAGTGTTAATCACATATAATGAGGTTATACTAAATGCTTATTGACTGTACAAGTATTATTGTGTATTCTTATTGTGGTTGTGATTGATGTAATATATATTTTCATTATGTGATGTACTAGTACTTGAACATATTTACGAAATTGGTTGATATTATTCATTAGTTGGCTTGGGTACCACACCTGGTACAACTTCTATGATTCATTAGTTGGCTCGAGTATCACGCCTGGTACAATTTCTATAATTTATTGGTTGGCTCGAGTACCACGCTTGGTATAATTTCTATGATTCATTGATTGGCTCGGGTACCATGCTTGGTACAATTTCTATGATTCGTTGGTTGGCTCGGGTACATGCCTGGTAAAATTTCTATAATTTATTGGTTGACTCAGGTACCACGCCTGGTATGATTTCAATAATTCAATGGGTTGCTCGGGTACTATGCCTGGTATAATCTCTATGATTTATTAGTTGGCTCGAGCACTATACATGTATAATACATGGACAAGGTATTAACGAAGTTTGATAGTTCCTTGAGTGGATTGGGTTTATGATTACTGTTATTGTTGCTATTTATATTAGTTCCTTGAGTGGATTGGGTTTATGACTACTGTAATTGTTGCTATTTATATAGTTCTTTGAGTGGATCGGGTTATGTCATGGTTGTTGTTTTGGGATCCTTGTATGGTCCGATTGCTTAGCATATATTTAGGATTCTTGTGTGGTTCGGTTGCTTGGCAGATATTTGGGATTCTTGTGTGGTCCAGTTACTAGACATATATTTGGGATCCTTGTGCGGTCCGATACCTTTGCATAATTTGGGGATTCTTGAGTGGTCTTGGCTAGGGAGCTAGAAGAATGGCATATATTCTTTTATTGTCTACTTACTCGTGGATTTAATATGAGGTGTAAGTTATTGTTGTAGAGTCATGGTTGTTGACTTTATTAATGATTGGTAGTCAAGGTCTTGACTTGGTTCATTGTAAATACTGATTACATTTGACTGAATTATCTATTGTTGGTTCAAGAGGCTAAAGGATTTAGGTTTAGGTAAAAGAAATCATTAAAGCGTTCAGTGTTGTACTTGTTTACAAGGTTATGGTTATATGTTCTCATTTACCATTGAGGTTATTTAAGGTGTAGGTTTAACATATTAACTTCATGTAATGAATTGGATAGAACTAAGTCAGCGAGGATAAGAATGGAAATTGTCACGACCCAAAACCGTGCCATGATGGCGCCTACGTAACCCCCCAGTAGGCAAGCCAAACCCAATAATGCGGAAGACAAAAAAGCAATAAAAGTAAGGAACAACGGAAGACATACATGAAAAAGATAGGGCCAAGAGAATATATATATATATACATACCAACTATAGCAAATATACAAAAGATGGTCCTAAAGTGACCAAGAACGACAAAACATACACTAGAACTAACCCTGAACTAGTGTCACTAGTACAAGAGCGACTAAAGTAAAGATTATCTATACAACAGACTCTGTCTATCCAAAATACAAAATATAGACAGAATATACAATATGGAAAGCATAAGATGGAAAGCATGTACAGTCTCCAAGACTCCGGGAGCTCACTGCAGTCCGAATGCAACAGGCCTCGACCAAAAGGATGATCAGTGAGGGTGGCTCGTACTAGGTGATGCATTAGAAAAAGATGCAGAGTATTGTATGAGTACCAAGACAACAGGTACCCAATAGGCATCATAGGCTGACCGAGCACAGAAAGATAATATATAATTATAAATTACAGGAAAGAAGCTAAAATACAGGGATCCACCTAAATCTAGTTATAAAGTCAAAAATCAAAACAACCAAGCCAAAAGGTAAAGTAATAACCAGATCAAACCCAAAACAACCGACAATCCAAAAGAACCAAAGGCAATGCAATGCGATGGAAGATGATGTAGTGTATGAATGCATAATAATATAAACACGGAATACAACATAGGGCGCCTGGAGTACCACATCGGACTATGCATATATATATATATATATGCATATATGTAGGTGAAAGGAAAGTAAACCCGAAATAATGCATCGAGGCTCCGGAATACCGCATCGGACTATAAGTATATGCATAAAATAGTATTTTTTTCTTTTTCCTTCCAAAATCCATAGTAAAATCCAATAAGATTTAATTCAAATCTGAAAATTACCGTAGCCATAGTAAACCTCATTTTGAATCAAAAGACTTGAAAAATACTTCCTTTCTGTGTCAATAATATGTAATGCAGTATGATCATGAAATATCCATATTCAGAGGAAATCACGCACAACAAGGCAAAATAGGGTAAAATACCCTCCAAACCAAGAGAACTGACCTGGGGCTCTGTCCAAATCCAAGCTATGGCCTCATGGCCACAGTTACACACGACGGTAGAATAAAGTGGATAAAACAGGAAAGTAAAAGCGAAAATCACAAGGAATCTCTACTCTACCTCTAAAACCTCCTAAAAGCAAACTGCAGATTCTAAGCTAGACTCAATGATACTACATGCTACTAGGCTAAGGATGAACATCGTAATTCTAAACTATAATTCGAAATGGACAAATGTAAAGCAGTAAATATGATTTAAGACTAAATCTTCCTAAAGTCCAAGCTAGCATTCCAGTAATATATAAATATATACAATTTTTCTAAACTCAGCCTTGAAAGTAAATTGTAACCTACGTTGGGGCCAAACTATAAACAAGAATCATCACTCGTGTGCCTTCCCCTTTTGATCAGCCTTATAAAGCTTCCACGCTATCAAGAATGCAGTCCAGGTGTCAAGACGAGAAAAATGACACCCATATTGCTTTATGAAAAATCAGGCTGAAAATCAGGTGGAAAAATGACCATCAGGGCCCGCGTAACAAAACAAAAAATAGAATTCACAAGTATGCTCTCGGCGGGTTAAGAAACCCATTCCCAAAAATTGAGCGCGAAAAGGACTCATTTCGGCGCTCAAAACAGCCCCGAAGTGCTACTAATTTAAAGGAATTCACAAGAGGAAACCAACGGGAATTAACGGGCTCTAACGAGAAATAAACCATAGAAAGAGAGGAGAGGTGTAGAGAGGACTTACCAGATGAAGTATACTGAGAAAATGGAGCTGGAATCGGAGCTCAAATGATTAACAATGGAGAAATAACGAAATGTTGGAGGAGAAAATGAAGTTGACAACTTAAATAGCTGTCTGGGGTTATTTAACATGATCGCGAGGGACCCCACGCGATCACGAGGAAATTTAAGACAAACCATTGCGGTCGCGACGGTCCAGCCACGCGATCGTGTAGATCAAGATGGACAGGGTCCCAGCCTGCTCCATCACGATCGTGAGGAGCAACCCACGCGATCTATATGGTCAAGAAACTAGACCATCGCGAACGCAAAGGCCACCTCACGGTCGCAATGACCAACTGGTATGCAACTTTATAGCAGCAACCAGCAAATCACAAAGGCCAAATATTCAATCGACGGACCCTCGGGATTTATTCGAAACCCTGTGAACACAAACCAACCATGCTACCCTACCAGAAACCATATTCCGGACTCAATAGAGTCAACAAAACTCCCAATAGAGATTGTTTTAGCAAAAAGTGGGCCCCATTCCCAAAACTAACTCGGAACCCAATACCTAAAAATAAGTCTGGAATCCTCGGGACCCGAACCAAAGGTCTCTCTAGCCCAAAGTTGACATTCTAGAGCTAACAGCGCTGATAGAATTTTCATCCAAGGTTGTCTTCTCCGAATGTTGACCAAAGTCAACCTTATAAGCCAAATGGGCCTGAAAACATAGAAAATAACACAAACCCAAAAAAAACTCCTAAACCCAGTCCAAGGGTCCTATAGACCAAAATCCCCATTTTGGAGCCAACTGAAATGTTGAAATTTGATTCTGAGCGCGTTTACCAAGAAAGTTGACTGAAGTAAAAGGTTTTCTAAGTTCAAGTTCTAAAATAGGGAAATGGTCATAAGGACCTAACGAATGACCTGGGCACCAAACCGTCATTCCCAATAAGTCATAATGACCTGTAGCCGCCGAGGGAAAGCTCAAAATGCAGAAAAAGCAATAAAATAGGAAATGACTTGGAGGGTCATTACAACATCCACTGCTAAAAGAACTATCATCCATGAAAGTTAGGAAATGGATAGTACATGAAGGCTCAAAAAGATGAGGATAATGGGCCCGCATATTGGTCTGAATCTCCCTATTAGCCTCCTAAACAGGACGATGCCACCACATAACCTTAACTGATGGAATCTCCTTGGAACTCAAACTCCTAACCTTCCTGTCCAAAATAGAAACAGGCTCCTCCTCAAAGGCTAAGGACTCATCCAACTAAATTGACTCCAACTGAAGCACGTGAGACTCATCCAGAATATACCGACGCTACATAGAGACATGAAAAACTAGGTGAACACTAGAAAGAGCAGGAGGCAAGGCCAACTCATAAGAAACATCTCCAATATGATGAAGGATCTCGTAAGGCCTAATGAACATAGGGATGAGTTTACCCTTCCTCCCAAACCTCATCACGCCCTTCATAGGCGACAAATAAAGAAACACATTGTCACCGACCATGAACTCTATATCTCAAACTCTCTAGTCAGCACAACTCTTCTGCCTACTCTGGGCAGTGCGAAGTCTCTCTTGGATGACCAAACTCTATCCATAGAATCGTGAAGTAAGTCGGTACAGTATGGCCTAACCTCAAAAGCATCAAACCAATCCACCAGAGATCTACACCGCCTACCATATAAAGCATCAACCGGAGTCATCTGAATGCTAGAATGGTAACTATTATTGTACGAAAACTCTGCCAAGGGTAATCAATGGTCCCACTGACCCCCAAAATCGATAACACAGACTCACAACATATCCTCCAGAACTTGAATAGTATGCTCTGACTAAACAACTATTTGCGGATGAAAAGCAGTGCTAAGCTCAACTCTAGTACCCAACTCTCTCTTAATAGACCCCCAAAAATGCAAAGTGAACTGAGTACCCCGATTGAAAATGATAGAAACTAGTACACCATGTAAACGGACAATCTCCCAAATGTAGATCTAAGCCAACCTATCAGAACTATAGGAAGTTTGAACTGATAGAAAGTGAGCAGAATTTGTTAACCTATCCATGATAACCCAAATAGCATCAAATCTCCACAACGTATATGGCAAACCGACTACAAAGTCCACATCTATCCGCTCCTATTTCCACTTTGGAATGGGTAGCCTCTGAGATAAAACACCTGGCCTCTAGAGCTCAAACTTCACCTGCTGATAATTCAAGCACCTAGATACGAAAGCCGAAATATCCCTCTTCATCGCACACCACCAGTACTGCTACCTCAAGTCATGATACATCTTAACTACACGGGATGAATGGAATATCTAGAGCAATGTGCCTCCTCCAAGATCAATATAACCAAGTCAGTAACTCTAGGAATGCAGATACAACCCTCGATCATAAAAATACCCTCTGAATCTAAAGTCGCCTTCCTAGCCTCAGCGCTCACCACCTTGTCATAAATGATCCTCAACCTTACATCATCAAACTGTTGTGCCCGAATCTGCTACAACAAAGAAGATCTACCCTCAACACAAGCAAGAATATGGCCCGGCTCAGAAATGTCAAGTATAACCAACTTTTTACCCAAGGAATGGATGTCCCAAGCTAAAGGTCACTCCTCTACCACTAGGAAAGCCAAGATACCCATACTCACTACCTTTTGGCTCAAGGCATCCGCCACCACATTTTCCTTGCTCAGATGATAAAGAATAGAGATATGGTAGTCTTTCAGTAACTCCAACCACCTACACTGCCTCAAATTTAGATCCTTCTGGCTAAAAATGTACTAAAGACTATGATGGTCAGTAAAGATCTCATAATACATGCCATACAGATAATGCCTTCAAATCTTCAACGCAAAGGCTATCGTTGTTAACTCCAAGTCATGTGTAGGGTAGTTCCTCTCGTGACCCTTCAACTTTCTAGAAGCATAAGCAATAACCCACCCATGCTGCATCAATACACAACTCAAGCAAATTCCTGAAGCATTACAATATATGGTAAACCCTTGACCCTCGATTGGAAGAGTAAGAATCTAAGATGAAGTCAACAAGGCCTTGAGCTTCATAAAGCTCGCCTCACACTCATCTGACCATTAGAAGTGTCATGCCCTGAGCCTACACCCTTGAGTTCATGCAGTGCTTAGAGTCACAAGAGACCCCAAGCTAACCCATGGCCGGGCATACTACTAAAATATATACTAAAAGATAATGCGGAAGCTTAAATGTTCTGAGCTCTTGAAAGAAATATTTAAAACAAAATAAACTTTCATAAACTGAGATACAATAGCATTTGAAAACTGATACAAATGATTGACTTACTGTCTGTCTATGAAGCCTCTATTAACACTAGTTGCAGTTGGCCAGGACATGACCCACACCTATCTCTAATCAATATTTAAAAACATAAAACCGACTGCTAAAACTACTACTGACTGGAGTTCTCGAATAAGTAAAACTCATCCCCTGCTGACTATAAGTTGCGATCTATCTGACCATGATCCTGGAAGCTTGCACTGCAATCTACATCGTGAAACGATGTAGTACAAGAAATGTATGTGGTCAGTACTTTGAATATACTGAGCATGTGAGATAATGCACTAACTCAAAATCATGAGAAACATGTATATACCGAAAGAATGGCTAAAAACTGGACTAAGTATAAACATCTGAGAATGCACAAGTCAAACAATAAAAATAAGCTCTTTTACTAAATAGGGTATAAATCATGTCTCCGAACTGTAATTATGAGATCATGATATTTTAAGATAAGTAAAACTGTTACTTGGGGATCCATGGACTAAAAAGATGGATTATGTTTGTAAGTCATGAAATAATGCAACTGAGCTAAAAACGTGAGTCATGCCTACATTCATATTTAAAGTAAATCCTTATGGATTTTCTTCTACTGAGGATGCTGAAAAAACTGATATACTATACTAAATGAAAGTTGAAAGACATAAGTTGATGCAATGACCAAGTATATAAATATGCCACTGTATAATACTGAACTCAACTGAATTACCGAATACAAGGTCATGCAATAATGAATCTGAACTGTGGGAGCTACTAGTAACCGACATACCCCAAGTTGACCTAACTATAGGACCAACCTGAAACCCTGGATGGAAGGGTGTTCATACCTTGCAAAGGGTACAAACAAATCTGACGTGAATCCACTAAACTGTTGTCCACAAGGGACAAGGGTGCCCAGCTAATATGATAGTTGACCTCTTTTATACCTACGGTGGCGCCGTAGTTCTGGGACTTAGAGACTTCTACTAAAGGTCTCAAGCTAAGATGACAGTTGAGCCTTCATCCCTTTGTCCGCTCGGTACTAAGTCTACTCCCAACTGAATATGCAAGTAACAAATACAAACTTACATACTGGATAGCTCAAATACTGATTATTTTGAGAATGCATAATAATATTACTGGCACTGAATACATTCTTTTTTTGTGAAAAGCTGTAGGCTGAAAACTGACTGATTTCATGTTTTAAAACTGAGTACTAGTAGAGTAGGCAAAATTCTAAAGAAAAGTTAATTCATATGAAAATACTACTATTTCATGCTATGTTCTTGAAAAGTAAGTTAATTCATGTTGAAGATACTGTAAATCCAGGCTATGCCTATTTTATATGAACTCTAAGGATTTTAAGAAAACAGCATAAAACTTCATGCAATATCTCTTTAAAACAGTTACAACAACATATACAATCATAAGTAGTTCAATTTTGTCAAACATGCATAGTTGGGTATGAACCCTAGAATCATAGATTTGTAGAAATCATAACTGAAAGTTGAACTTCAGGCATGAGGGTGAAAGGAGGTCCTCATTGAATATCCACATACCTTATTACTGAAGAATTTCTAGGGATGGAACTGGGGGATGAAAACTTGGAGAAGAAATCTAAAGGAAAGACCTTTGAGAGACTTTCTTGCTTGGGCTTCTATGCTCCTACTTGCTTGAAACCCTAGGTGTCTTGCCTAAGAGTCTTGAGAGCTTTTCTCTAAGATAGATAGATTTTATTCTGAGAAATAACTCCTTTTGGGGGTTTAAAAGTTGTGGAGAAAAGCCTGAGGTAAGAAAAGAACCAAACTACCCCTAACTTAACTGCTGAAAAAGTGCAGAAAACTCATCGGATAACGCTTCCCATGGGCCGTCGTGGCTCCCACGGGCCGTCGGACCCAACCGTTTACCTCACGGGGTCAAATAAGCTTTCTTGATGGTTCCCAATCCCTGTCACCATAGGCCATTATGGTCACAATGGGTGTCGGGGACAGCCCTTGGAATTCCCACGCCCGTCGGCCCTTCCCATGCCCGTTGGATTTTTGACAACTGATAGTGCTTCACTCAAATGCCCATAACATTTTACTCTAGACTCGGATTAACAAGAGATTAGTTGCGTTGGAAAGAAGATTAAAATACCTTTAATTTGGTGGGTACAAGGCCACCGAACAATTCATATTCTAGAAGAAATAGTCATTTGAAATTGACCCTAGGTAGAACTTACATGAAAACAAAATCGATAGAAAGACTTTCAACTTAACTTTGAGCTAGAGGTTCTTTATGACCTTAATTCATATCGAATACACCTCCAAATTTAGGAATTGATCTTAATACTTGTATTCATAGAAAATTCATCAGTTTGGACCTAACCATATATGAAGAACGGTTCCAATCTTAGCTTAGAATTTCTGGTGTGTTACAATATCTCCCCCTTGGGATCATTCATCCTCGAATGAAAACTAACTAGGCTGAAGATATTGGGAAAGGGATACAATCCTACCGACTGAGTTCTAAAAGTTGAAGTACTGACATGGTAACTGATATCTGACTGAAACATGAGCTTAGTTGGGTTCGTGAGGCAGGTATACCTATAGAGAGCATAAGAACAACGATAGGACAAGAACCTAAATATCCAATATGATAACTGGTCTGGATTGAGAGTAGGGACTTAGATAAAATTCACAAGGAATGAACGCAATCATAGAAATCATGGTAAAAGAAAGGAACATAAAACTTAGAGGATTAACTAAACGAGAAAACTATTCTCTTCTAAACTAAGCTTGCTTGTGTTGATTAAGCTGAATGGAAAGCCTCCTGGTCTCAGGAAATGATTACTAGCAGGTCTGAACTGACCTGTTATGAGGACTCTCATAAAATAATGAAGAGGTGGCTGAGCACGAACCATAAGTGTAAAACTAGAACATATAACTACTGAGGCTCACTATGTTCAAACCTAACTCAGAGGCACAAAGTGCTACACCTACCAAGGTAATGCTAGTCTAGTACCTGACATGCAACCACATGCTAACTTTTGGCTGTGAACACTGAATCTGAACATGCATTATTAACACGGATAAGGGGTACTCTTGAATCTTGACTCATACCTTGCGAGACTTAGTCACTTAAGATGATACTTAGGGAAATGAGTCCAAAAGGGCATGAGTACTTTAAACACTAAGAACATAAGGCTTGAATAGAGGATTATTCTAAGCATACACATTATAACCACCCATCACTAGTTTAAGTGTAAGTACATAAAGCTTTGAGAAAGGAAATCATAAGCACGAGTCGTTCAAAAGATCTGATCTGAGCATCTACATGATATAGCTTGGTGCTATTATCCATTAAGGCATAACTTGAGGACTGAGGGCATAGAACTGAACATATTGTGAGAGATGGGATTATATGTAATCAGTCTCTCAACATAAAGATGAAATTCATGGAATCATAAAGTAAGACTGAGATTGTTTATGAAGCAATTTCCTTTTGTTTTAGTAGCTGAGCATGGACATGAATCTGTATAGAGTGCATGAACGTAGTCATGAATATGGCACAAATACGTCTGAGTATAGTGTCTTCTTGACTGAAGAGCTAAGAAATCCGCTAGAATAAGAATGAATTGATATACCATCATAGATCTTTCTATAATTCTATACTAGTTGAGTTGCAAGACTCGACTTGGTTCCTCATTCCATCATCTCCCCCTTATTTCAAAAGTCACCCATCTAAGTTTGGGATGTAGGAGTGAAAAAAGTAGGGAAAACACTAGGATGCCCCTGAATTAAAAGAAAAGATACAAAAATTTCCACTGGATGGAATGCTCGATGACCATCAGACCTGCGATGGCCCATCTGAGCTGGTCGTTAGAAAGGGATAGTAGGCTGGCTCTTTCTAAGGAGTTCTCACGGAGGGGCCCATGGCCCGTGGTAGCTCCCATGGTGCGTGGACCTAGACATTTGGATTAGGGAGTGGCTTTAGAGCAACTAGAGGTTTCCCACAATAGGTCCCATGGCCCGACAGACTTTTGATGCTCGTGGTGACTTTCTGTCAGGGTTGATCCCATCCTTAAGGCTATAACTAGAGGACTCAAACTCTAACGGTTGTTTATAACTACCTCTTCTAACACTTATCAAGTTGACCTCCTCTTATTAGGCCACAAACATCATACTTTTAAGTTCATATCCACCCAAATCAGCTGAATTAAAACCATACTAAGGGTCTCAACATCATATATCTATACTCCCCTGAATTTATTTCTTTAGAACACCATATAATATACACCTGGCCTTCTCAATAATCAACAACCTAAGAATTTCCAAACTAGTCGCGCATAGTACCATAAAATCTCTGATTATCATGCAACAACTTACTTCTCTAGGTACACATCTATCTTTCTAATGTTTAAGGCTCTTCTGTATCTCATGACTTAGTCAAAAATTTCTTATTCATCTACGAGTCACGTATACATCATACCTGCACCACCACACTTGTTGAGAGTTAATCAACTTATATTTTCTGGATAAGGTAGGTCAGGCCTACTAGGTAAATTTCATAAAACTAGCAACACAATCCTCATCTTATAGCTACAATAGTTCTAAATTCATACACCTAGCTCTGGAATCATTCCACTACTTATCGCCTATAACATCTCCATTCACACTAACTGTTGAGTGATTGTACCACCCAAATGCCTAGGGAACCATACTTTTTTAGCTAAGACACTATTCATAGAAAAGTTTCTGGAAGAGGATCTGAGAGCACATCCTACTATAGGCTCAATCTGCACGAATGGAAAATGATACATGCTTTTGGATTGGTAGATTTTACACACTAGTGGGATCCTCTTTATCCCTTGTGCAGTCTCTCAAATTTCTGATGTCTCTATGTGAGAGCACCTCACTGATAGGGTTCTGAACTTTACTATTTCCACCACCTCAAAGATGGGGCATGATTGAAGGAAGTAGATCAATGCACGAATCTGCATTTGTTTCTTAAGGAACAATTTTGGTGCACGATTTGGAGTATGAAAAAAGGAAAACATTTCCTAAATGCCCTGTAGCCTCCTGATTATAAGTGTGGTGCACAACACACCCATAAGAGAGACTCTACTAGACATGGCTTCACAGACACCCTAAGATACTTGAACTCTGTGCTCTGATAACAAGTTTGTCACGCCCCGAGCCTATACCCTGGATGCAACACAGTGCTTAGAGTCATAAGTGATCCTAAGCTAACCCATGGTCGGGCATACTACTGAAATATAGACTGAAAGATAATGCGGAAGATGAAATATACTAAGCTCTTGAAATAAATATTTAAAACAAAATAAAATTTCATAAACTAAAATATAATAGCATTTGAAAACTGATACAACTGACTGACTGATTGTCTGTCTATGAAGCCTCTATCAACACTGACTACAGTTAGCCGAGACATGATCCCCAGCTATCTCTAATCAATATATAAAAACTGAAAACCAACTGCTATGACTACTACTGACTGGAGTTCCCAAATAAGGAGAACTCATCCCATTCTGACTGGAAGCTGCTATCTGTCTAACCATGATCCTGCAAGTTAGCACTGCAACCTACATCATGAAATGATGCAGCACAAAGAATGTATACGGTCAATACTTTAAATGTACTGAGCATGTCAGATAATGCACTAACTCAAAATCATGAGAAACATATATATACTGAAAGCATGGCTAAAAATTAGACTAAGTATAACCATCTTAGAATGCACAAGTCAAACTGTAGAACATAAGCCTTTTTACTAAATAGGTTATAAATAATGTCTCCAAACTGTAACTGTGAGATCATGACATTTTAAGATAAGTAAAACTATTACTTGGGGATCCATGGACTGAAAAGATGGATTATGTCTGTAAGTCATGAAATAATGCAACTCAGCTGAAAATTGTGAGTCATGCCAACATTCATATTTAAAGTAAATCCTTAGGGAGTTTCTTCTACTGAGCATGCTAAAAATACTGATATACTGTATGAATGAAAGTTGAAAGATATAAGTTGATGCAATGACCAAGTATATAAGTATGCAACTCTATAATACTGAACTAAACTGTAACTGAATACAAGGTCATGCAATAATAAATGTGAACTGTAGGAGCTACTGTTAACCGACATACCCCAAGCTGAGCTAACAATGGGGCCAACATGTAACCCTGGATAGAAGTGTGTTCATACCTTGCTAAGGGTACAAACAAATCTGACGTGAATCAACTAAACTAATATCCATAAAGGACAAGGGTGACCAGCCTAATCTGATAGCTAACCCCTTCTATTCCTTCAGTGGAGGCTTAGTCTGGGACTTAGAGACTTCTACCAAACTACCCATAACTTAACTTCTAAAAAAAAGTGCAGAAAACTCATCGGATGACGCTTCTCACGAGCCATCAGACCCAGCCGTTGACCTCACAGGGGTAAAATAAGCTTGTTGGATAGTTCTCATGCCCTTCCACCACAAGCCGTCGTGGTCACCACAGGCATCGAGGACAGCCATTGAAATTCCCACGCCCGTCGGCCATTCCCACGCCCATCGGTCATTCCCACGCTCTTCGGCCATTTTTGACAGCTGACAGTGCTTCACCAAAATGCCCATAACTTTTTAATCTTGACTCGTATTAACAAATGGTCGATGGTGTTGAAAAGAAGATATAAATACCTTTAATTTGGTGGGTACTAGGCCACCTAACAATTCATATTCTAGAAGAAATGGTCGTTTGAAATTGTCCCTAGTTAGAACTTACATGAAAACCAAATCAGTAGAAAGGCTTCAACTTAACTTTGAGCTAGAGGTTCTTTATATATTTAATTCATATATAATACACCACCAATCTTAAGAACTGATCTTAATACTTGTATTCATAGAAAATTCATTAATTTGGACCTGACCATATATGAAGAACGGTTCGGATCTTAGCTTAGAATTTCAAGGGTGTTACAGAAAGGGAACATTCTTCTAAGTGAATCTAGTAAAAAAAGCTGATATAGAAGAAAATCCCTCCACAAACCGTCTGTATTTACCATCCAACCCGATGAAACTGCATACCTCGATAGGAGAAGTAGGCCTAGCCTAATCACAAACTGCTTCAATCTTTGCCAGATCCACCATATTCCCATCCTTGGACACCAAGTGCCCTAGGAATGCAACAAACTCAATCCAAAACTCACACTTAGTGAATTTGGCATACAATTGATTGTCTCGCAAGGTCTGAAGTATAGTTCTAAGATGCTGCTCATGCTCCTCTCTACTCCTTGAGTATATTAGAATATTATTGATGAACACAATCACAAATGAGTCCAAGTAGGCACTGAACACTCGGTTCATCAACTCCATAAATGCTGATGGGGCATTAGTCAGCCCAAAAGACATGACTAGGAAATTATAATGGTCGTATCGAATCCTAAATGCAGTCTTTGGAATGTTTGCAGCTCTAATCCTCAACTTATGATAACTAGACCTCAAGTCAATCTTAAAGAACACCGCTGCACCCTACAGCTGGTTAAACAAATCATCAATACGTGACATGGGATATATGTTCTTAACTTTCACCTTGTTCAACTATCTGTAGTCAATACACATACGCATAGACTCGTCCTTCTTCTTCACAAACAGAACAGGAGCACCCCACATAGATACACTAGGCCAGATAAACCCTCTACTCATTAGATCATGTAGTTGATCCCTAAGATCCCTCAACTCAAGGGGTGCCATCCGATATGGCAGAATAGAAATTGGCTGAGTACCCAGCTCACATTAATAGAAAAGTCAATGACACGACAAGGAGGAAGACTTCGAAGATCAGAAGGAAACACATCTGAATACTCACAAACCACAGGAACTAACTCAAGAGGAGGTGTGGTGGCACTAATATCATATGCATAGGCAAGATAGGCTAAGAAACCCTTCCCAACTAACTATTGGGTGCTCAGGAAAGATATAACTCCCCTCGGCATGTGGCTATCCGCACCTTTCTATATGATAGGAGGGATACTAGGCATCCAAAGAGTAACAGTCTTAGCGAAGAAAGCCAAGACTGCATGATAAGAAGACATCCAATCTATGCCCACGATCATATCAAAATCAACCATATTAAGTACAACCAAGTCTACCCATGTGTCGTACCCCAAGATAGTCACCACACAAGCCTAGTACACCTGATACACTACTAAAGAATCTCCTACTGGGGTAGATACATGCAAGGGCACAGGCAAGGGCTCACAAGTAGACTCTAGATGAGTATAATAATAAGAGGATACATATGAGAATGTAGACGCGGAATCAAATAAAGTGGAAGCAGACTGATGACAAACAAAGATCGTACTTGTGATCACAACATCTGAAGCCTCAGCCTTTGTCCAGACAAGAACTGCATACATGTGGCCCCAGCCACCATGACCACCGGATCTACTAGACTGAAGACCACCCTTAGTACCCTGGGGACCATCCCTACTACCATGTGAACCGCCTCTAGCTAGAGGTGCTGGAGCCCTCGGGGCCTGAACTAACTGATCATGTCACCTAGGGTACTGTGCTAATGGATACTCTCTAGCAAAGTGGCCTATCTCGCCATACTCATAACAACCCCTACCAAAAATAATCTATTGTGAAGACACGGCTGAATCAGAATGACCCTGATCATAGGCGTATTTATACACCTAAGTGTCATTATCCTTGCAGATTTAGCTTAGATTTGAGGATAACTTGATGTGCCATTGAGGTATTTATTGTGTAAAGGGTATATTTTATGGCTAACATGTTTGTTTATAGTGTTTGGGTATCATTTGGAACAAACAATAAGCTAAAAGAATCAAATAGAATTTAGATGAGGAAACTAGCTTCTCTAGCTTGAGTTATGCCTATTCTAGCGTACTTGTATGAGCTTTATTGTGTCATATGGAATTATGTGTGTTGTCATATCGTGTAGGTGACCTTTGTAGGAGTTATGGAAGCTAATTGAGGCCTACAAACATGCTACAAACCATTTGGACACAAAGTAACATGGAAAGAGTTAATAGGAGCGAATACGAATGTCAAGAGCACCACCCCCGTGCCCCGGAGGCTAGCGTCCGCTGTGGGAGGTGTGACACGGAGGTGAGGCAGCATGAAGCTACCAATTTCCAGTGGAACTCTGCATCCAGGCCGTGCCACGGTAGTGTCTTAAGGCTATAAGCAGCGTGACACGCTGCCTAGTAAAGGCTATGGGCAGCGTATCACGGACCTTGTTCCCGCGTGAATGTTTCTCCCCCAATATAAATAGGACACTTGGTTTCAATTGTAAACTTCTTTGGACGACTTTGGTTTGAAAAAAACACAAGGAGAAGGCTGCCTTAGGGTTCTTATTTCTTTCTTTTTCTTTACTTATTTCTTACATGAACTACAGTACTTTTGTAATCGTAAATTAGATTATGAGTGGTTAAAACCCTCGTTCTAGGGTTGAGGCTACAACATGAATGTTTGGTTATGGTTTTATAGTTGCTTTATTCTTTATCTTGTCTTTTGATTGTTCTTATGTTCTTAGTTTAACTATTTTAAAGCGTTATGAACTTTAGGAAACAACCAAGTCTCAAAACGAATTGACCATAGGAGTTAAGAGACGGAATGAAGAACGTAAGAGTTAAGGATCATATATTTTATTGTTTGTTAGAAATTGTGAAATATGATTTGCGATTAGGATAGAGATATACATAAGTGCAATACTTGTTTCATAAAATGGGAAGAATGTTGAATGCATCTAAGTGAAAAACTCACATACCCGCTCAACGATGTAGTTGTGAGATTAATTTAGATAGATGAATTAGAGGATGACCATTCCCGAGTTAAAATATCAACCCTGTGAACCAACAATCACGATAAATAATAACACTGGCTATGAACCATAGTTAAGCATGATTGTGTAGTGACTGCCTCAAACCTGGAATTCTCCATCTATTGTTTACAATCTGAACTCTCACATCATTAGTAATTATAGTCTTTTAGTTATCAAACAAAGTTCAACTATTGGTTAGGAATAACATTTGTTTAACATCAATAGTACTAATTAAGATTATAATAGTTTCTAACCACAAGTCCCCGTGGGATCGATATCGACTCACAAGAGCCACTGTATTACTTGCACGACCACGTACACTTGTGTGTGCACTTGGGAGCGAACAAGTTTTTGGCGCCGCTGCTGGGGACTTAAAAATTAGCAACCGTCTGATTTTTGTTTCTACTATTTTGTTTTATCAGTGCTAACAACTTGATCATCTCTACTGAACTTACAGGAACAGGTTCTAAACTTTAGCAAGCTGGCAAGGAATAAGGAATTGGTTGACCTACTTCCTGAACCCGAGCAACACCTGGACCAAGCGTTGAGAGAAGCAACACTTCTCGATCAAAACTGGCAAGTTCAACCAACTGAGACTATTCTTGCAGTTATGGTAGAGGAACCATCACCAACTCACAGGATAGTGCACGAATTGGCTATTCCACTCAAAATTAATGTGACCTCCTACATTCAAAAGCAAACCGCATGGGAAAACTTGAACTGAAATAGAATATGGTGCAATTGTTGCACACAAATGGGCAGTTTACAGGCAAGTCACATAAGGATCAACAGGTCCATCTCCATAACCTTTTGGAGATCAGTGATACATTCATTCCTGAAGGGGTCTCCAAAGACTACGTGAGGCTCACACTTTTCCCATTGTCACTGTTAGGAGAAGAAAATAAATGGTTGAAGGCAGAACCTTAAAATTCGATCATAATATGGGATGATTTAGCAAAGAAGTTCCTCATCCAATTCTTCTCATCAGGCAAAACTACAAACTTGAGGAGTGAGATTCTGAGCTTCAAGCAGAAACCAGATGAGAATCTCTATCATGCATGGGAGACATTCAAGTCTCTTCTCAGGGATTGTACACATCACCTGCAGATGAATGAGGTTTTAGCTCACACTTCTGTTGAAAGTCTTGATCATAATACAAAGATTTTGCTAGATTCAGAAGCAGGTGGTAAAGCTTTGGAGCAAACCTATGATGAGCTATATACTCTTCTCAACCGTATCGCATAAGGTAATTCAGAGTGGAATGGTGACATGTCTAGAAATTTGGTGAAAAAGTTTACAGGTATGATTGAGTTAGATAGTGTCACAACACTAGCGGCACAGTTGGCTAGTTTCCAGACAAAATTAAGGCTAAATTCAACAAGTTGAGTGCTACTCAACCTCAGGCACAAGTGAATGCAGTTCAGCAGGTCCAGACATGGTGTGAAACTTGTGGTCTTAGTGGTCATTCAGCAGACTTATGTCGAGCAAATCCGGAGTCAGTAAACTTTATAGGTAATGCGCAGAAAGGAAATTTAAACTATGGGAATGCTACGACCAAAATTGGCAGGTTCAGCCCAACTACTCCTGGGGAAATAATGAGGCTCAACTGCAACAAGGTACGCTGAACAATATCCAGGCCATCAATATTAAGGAAATATTGAAGAAGATCATGTCCACTCAAGAACAAATGGATGCTTATATAAAAAATCAGCAATTGGCTCAAAAGAATCTGGAGACGCAGATGGGTCAGTTAGCTTAGGCCCTGAATACAAGACTTCAAGGGGTTTGCCTAGTGACACAGAAGTGCCAAAGCAAGTAATGGCAATCACCTTGAGAAATGGAAAGTATTTGATTGATTCACCTCCAAAGAAAAATCATGAGGTGTAAGAAGAGTTGATCACTTCCAACCAAACATAAAAGCAGGTTGAATCCAAAGAAGCTGACAAAAAGGGGAAGTCTGAGTACCCTACTTAAAAGATAATTGAGCATCCCTAAACCAGATCACCACCACCTATCTCACAGAGGATTAAGAAAGCAACATAGGATGCCTGTTTTAAGAAGTTCTTTGACACGTTCAGAGAACTTCACATTAACCTTCCTTTGTTAGATGTTTTGCAAGGAATGCCCAAGTATGCTAAGTACTTGAAGGATATGTTGGCAAACAAGAGAAGGTTGGCAGACATTGATATTGTGGCACTTACTAAAGAGTGGAGTTCTGTGGTGATGAGAAAGATTCCCAAAAAGCTCAAGGACCCTGGGAGTTTCACCCTCCCCATACAAATTGGTCAAAGTGATGTGGTCTAGGCTTTGAGTGATTTGGGGGCAAGCATAAATTTAATGCCCCTTTCTTTATTCAAGACTCTTGGGATGGGGAAGCCAAGGCCTTCCTCAGTTGTGCTACTTATGGAGGACAACACCAGAATGGTCCCCGAAGGAATCATAGAGGATGTTCTCATCAAGGTTGGTAAGTTCATTATTCTTGTTGACTTTATTGTTCTTGATTATGAGGCAGATAAAAGAGTACCAATCATATTAGGATGCCCGTTCTTGGATACAGGTGGAGCACTGATTAATGTAAGAGAAGGCACACTTAAGATGAGGCTAAATGATGAAGAGGTGACCTTCAAAGTTTACACAACACTCAACACCCCCTCCCACTACAAGGATTTATGCATCATCATAATTATGGAAGTGGATGAGTGTGGGATGGAGAAGAGTGTACCTCTACTTACCTCTTCATACAATCTCATTCAGCTGGCTAGAGTGCCAAAAGACCCTGAAGCTGAGAGACCTAAACAAAATTTTGAGAAGGTAAATGCGAGGAAGGCCCCAGACCTCGAGCATGAGCACCCAAGAGGTATGAAAAGAAGAACAAGATGGGCCCTAAGTAGGAGGAAGAGGATGAGAGAATGTATATGAGAGTTGTGATCTTTGTCATGCCGCGACGGTAAATCGGGCACTGCTTGGGAGGCAACACAAGTTTAGGTAATATTTCTATTCTTTTTAGTTTTTTGTTAGTATCAGTTTTGGTTTTTTTTTTGTGTTTTGTCAACAGGTTGAGGGGAAGTCTGAGTACCTGAGATTTGAGCTAAGGAGCATGGAAAACACCAAGTGTGTGGTCCTCCGGACCCTTTTGATGGAAATGAAACTACTAGCTAGGCCTAGAGGCCTCAGGGAGCATTTCTTTCTCTACTTTTGATTTATACTTTGGGGACAAAGTATGGTTTTAAGTGTGGGGTGGGAATCTTCCGAATTTTTAGGGTCAAGTGCGTTATAGGGTGTCTATTTTTATTTATTTGCAAGTTTTTGATTAAATTGAAAAAAAAATTATTACAAAAAGATTTTGTCTTTGTTGGTGTGTTTTCTGGTTGGTCTGTTTAGTAGGAGCACACTTCACCCACCCCTTGGTTTTTCTTTTCGTTCTTTTCCGGGGGAAGCCCTTTGAACCCAGTATCCTTTTTGATTCTAGGAGTAAATTTAATTTTTTTATCTTGAGGAATAATTAGAGATGCTCTTACTAGGTGCTACACATGATTACTTGTTGCAAGTTGGTGTTGAATTCTATGGCGTGATCTGAAAAGTTGAATGACTACTGTGAGACACCTAAGGCTCTTTTATTTGACACTTGTGCGATGTTGGCTTAAATGTGAATTCATGTGAATGACCAGAACTTTCCTCGTTTGTTTTCAAAGAGAAATAAAGATTGTTTAGTTTAAGAGATGATATAGGCATTTCTTTGATAGCCATTTTCTATACCCTCTTTATCTACCCTTGTTCATAACCTTAGCTAGCCCCGTTGAGCCTTTAGCCTATTCTTTGGTAGCCTCATATGTAGCCTATTTCTTTTCTTTCAATTGCCTGCAATTTTATCCAAAACTCCTGAGCGCTTTAGTTGAAAATTTAAGATGTTAAGGAGGTTAAAACTGAAGAAAAAAAAAGTTATATTGAAGCCCCACAAAACTAGCTTTTGGTGTGTTGAAAATGTTTATGTTTTTCTTGTTAGGGAGTAATGTAATGAAAAGAAGTAAATCGTATGGTGATAGCACATTCTCCCTACTAAAAATATGTAATCTAGCTTAAAGAGATGGGGAAAAACAAAATAAAGTTGGGAAGATAATAGAATTGTAAAATGGGTTGGTTGGAGATGTGAGTAACATACAATGTGATGTATTAAAGTGCTTCGGGAAGATAGTCACTATTTTTGACCAAATAGTTCCTATCAGTCCCTTAGCCTACATTACAACCCTTAAAGTCCTACTTGATCTTGAGCTTTGACATTCTGACATTAGTGGAGTACTACACTACGGGCAAGCCTATGGTTCATCTTATGTGACATGTGAATTCTTTGTGAGAGTGAGCAAAATTTCATTCCTACACCCATTCTTGTGATAACTTGCATATGTATGAGTAAACATGGGTAACTCTCTTGTGGTGAGGGCGTTTGTTTGATGATAGATAAGGGGCTTATATGAACTCTGTGTTATGTATTATGCATGATTTTGTCAACTGATAAGAGTCAATTCTTGAGGATAAGAGGTCTTGAAGTAGTATTCATGTGAGTCTATCTGTAATATAGCATGCCGAATGTAGAACTTGCTATTCTTGTGGTAGTTGTAGCTCTAGCTTGAGTGTCCTAGTGTTAATGAATCCTTCCTTGATTGTGAATGGTGTAGAGAGTTGTTTGAGTATGAACAAGGCTTTAAGTGTGTGGTGGTGATCTTAGGCGTATTTATACACCTAAGTGTCATTATCCTTGCATGTTTAGCTTAGTTTTGAGGATAACTTGATGTGCCATTGAGGTAATTAGTGTGTAAAGGGTGAATTTTGTGGCTAACATGTTTGTTTATAGTGTTTGGGTAGCATTTGTAACAAGTAATAATCTAAAAGAATCAAATAGAATTTAGACAAGGAAACTAGCTTCGCTTGCTTTAGCTAGGCCTATTCTAGCGTACTTGTATGAGCTTTATTGTGTCATATGGACTTATGTGTGTTGTGATCTCGTGTAGGTGACCTTTGTAGGAGTTATGGAAGCTAATTGAGGCCTACAAACATGCTACAAACCATTTGGACACAAAGTAATGTGGAAAGAGTTCATAGGAGTGAATACGGATGTCAAGAGCACCACCCCCGTGCCCCAGAGGCTAGCGTCTGCTGTGGAAGGTGTGACACGGAGGTGAGGGAGCATGAAGCTGCCAATTTCCAGTGGAACTCTGCATCCAGGCCTTGCCACAGTAGTGTCTTAAGGCTATAAGCAGTGTGACACGCTGCCTAGTAAAGGCTATGGGCAGCGTATCACGGACCTTGTTCCCGACGCGTGAAATTTCTCCCCCAATATAAATAGGACCCTTGGTTTCAATTGTAAACATCTTTGGACGACTTTGGATTGCAAAAACACAAGGAGAAGGATGCCTTAGGGTTCTTATTTCTTTCTTTTTCTTTACTTAATTCTTTTATGAACTACAATACTTTTGTAATCGTAAATTAGATTATGAGTGGCTAAACACCCTCGTTCTAGGGTTGAGGCTACAACATGAATGATTGATTATGGCGTTATAGTTGGTTTATTGTTTATCTTGTCTTGTGATTGTTCTTATGTTGTTAGTTTAACTATTCAAAAGCGTCATGAACTTTAGGATACAACCAAGTCCCAAAACGAATAGACCATAAGAGTTAAGAGACAAAATAAAGAACGTAAGAGGTGTGGATCATATCTTTTGTTGTTAGTTAGAAATTATGAAGTATGATTTGTAGCTAGGATATAGATATACCTAAATGCCCCACTTGCTTAATAAAATGGGAATAAAGTTGAATGCATCCATGTTAAGGACTCACATCCCCGCTTTATGATGTAGTTGTGAGATTAATTTTGATAGATGACTTAGAGGATGACCAATCCCGAGTTAAAATATCAACCATGTGAACCAATAATCATGATAAACATTAAAACCGTCTATGAACCATAGTTAAGCATGATTGTGTAGTGACTGCCTCAACCCTGGAATTCTCCATCTTTTGTTTGCAATCCGAAGTCTCACATCGCCTTTAATTATAGTCTTATAGTTATAAAACAATGTTCAACTCTTGGTTACAAATAGCATTTGTTTGACATCAATTGTATTAATTAAGATGAGATTGTTTGCTAAGCACAAGTTCCGATATTCGGCTCGTAAGAGCCACTGTATTACTTGCACGACCACGTACACTTGCGTGTGCACTTGGGAGTGAACAAACCCACATGACCTGTGGACCCTGAATGAGTACCTCATGGAGCAGGAACAATAATCTCGCTACTCTTACCCTCGACAGTCTATAATGCCGCCTGAACATGTCGGCATGGCTGGAAGCATTGTTGGTGCTGACCTCTACCATAGTAGCCTTTACCACGGGCCTGTGAACTGCTGAAATTTCCCTGATAGCGGGGCCTCTTATCGCTGCCCCCTTGGGCCTCACAAAGAATTCCCTCAATAGTATGGGGATGATCTACTACCTCCAGAAAAGACTGACTTGATGCTACCATACCCTCTGTACCCAAGCGAAGATGCAAAGTCAAACCTCGAACAAAATGGCGTACCCTCTCATGCTCAGTGGGCAAAATCATGATGGCATGCCTGGCCAACTGATGGAAACGAACCTCAAACTCAGAAACAGTCATAGAGCCCTACTCCAACCTAGAAAACTGGTCCATCAAATGCTCCCTCATGCTACGTGATACATACTTCTCTAGAAAAGCTGCGGTGAATTGTGCCCAAGTGACATGAGGTGACCCGACTAGTCTGGAAGCTACATATGACCTCCACCACTATTTTGCTGGACCATCTATCTAAAATGTAGTGTAATCTACTCCATGCGACTCGACCTACCCCAAATTATGCAATCTCTCCTGGAAGCTAGTCAGAAACTTATGAGAATCATCCCTATAACCACCTGAAAATCTCGGAGGACCCAGTCTTAGACACCTACCAAGCATCTTATGCTCCTCAAAAGACATAACGGGCCTAGCTGGAGGTGGCGGAAAAACTCTAGGGATTGGAAATACCTCCAATCTGGGAGCCGCAGCAGCAGGCTGCGCTCCTGAACCTGAGCCGCTGCCTGAGCTGAAGTTTGGCCCTCTTCCCTAACCTGGGAACCAATCAAAGTACCTGGTGAAGCTGCTGGTTGAGTCATACCCTCAAGAAACCCCAATAACCGAACCAAAGTGTTCTGCAACTCTAGAGTAGACATAATACCCGTCAGATGTTGGGCTGGCCACATGCCCTCCAGCTCATACTGTACCTTATCAGCCCTATCCTCTAGCTCTGGTGATGGTAGCCTAGCTCAGTTCTGAGTTGGAGCCGCAGCCCATCCCCTACCTCGACCTCTAGGCTGACCACTACCATATCCCCTAGCTGGGGCTCTAACAGGAGGTGCAGGGGCCTCGTCCTAACTCGCTACAGATCTTATCCAAACCATCTGAGAAAGAATGAAACAATGATACTTAGAAGTTGAATAAGCCGAGAAGTAAAGATATAGCCTCTCACAGATTGGATGTAGACGTCATCGTCCCGATCCACCACACTCTACTAGACACTTTGATCTTGTATTGGAGATACCGGTGAACCTGGAGCTCTGATAGCACTATGTCACGATCCAAAACTAGGCATGATGGTGTCTACGTAACCCCCCTCCCTAGTAGGCAAGCTAAACCTAACAATGCGGAAGATAATAAAGCAATTAAAGAAAGGAACAACGGAAGAGATACATGAAAAAGATAGGGCCAAGAGAATGTATATATACATACCAACTGTAGCAAATATACAAAATATGTCCCTAAAGTGACCAAGAATGACAAAACATACACTAGAACCAACCCCTACTTGATGTCACTAGTACAAGAGCGACTAAAGTAAAGAGTAGCTATACAACAGAATCTGTCTATCTAAAATACAAAATATACATAGAATATACTAGATGGAAAGCATGTACAGTCTCCAAGGCGCCTGGAGCTCACCGCGATCTGAACAACAACAGTCCTCGACCAAAAGGATGATCAGTGAGGGTGGCTCGTACTAGGTGATGCATTAGAAAAAGATGCAGAGTATTGTATAAGTACCAAGACAACAGGTACCCAGTAGGCATCATAGGCTAACCGAGCACGGAAAGAAAATATATAATTATAAATTACAGGAAAGCATCTAAAATACAGGGATCCACCTAAATCTAGTTATAAAGTCAAAAATCGAAACAACCAAGCCAAAAGGTAAAGTAATAACCAGATCAAACCCAAAACAACCGACAATCCAAAAGCATCAAATTCAATGCAATACGATGGATGATGATGTAGTGTATAAATGCATAATAATATAAACTCGAAATACTACATTGAGCGCCCGGAACACCACATCAGACTATGCATATATATATATATATATATATATACAAGTAGGTGAAAGGAAAGTAAAACCCAGAATAACGCATTGGGGGTCCCGAATACCGCATTAGACTATAAGTATATGCACAAAATAGTATTTTTTTCCCTTTTTCCTTCCAAAATCCAGAGTAAAATCCAATAAGACTTAATTCAAATCCAAAAATCACAGTAGTCGTAGTAAACCTCATTTTGAACCAAAGGTCTTGAAAAATACTTCTTTTCTATGTAAATTATATGCAATGCAATATGAGCATGAAATGTCCATATCCAGAGAAAACCACGCACAACAAGGCAAAACAAGGCAAAATACCCTCCAAACCAAGAGAACTGACCTGGGGCTCCGTCAAAATCTAAGCTATGGCCTCGGGCTTACAGTTACACACAATGGTAGAATAAAGTAGATAATACAGAAAAGTAAAAGCGAAAATCACAAGGAATCTCTACTTTACCTCTAAAACCTCCTAAAAGCAAATTGGGGATTCTAAGCTAGCCTCAATGATACTACAGGCATCTAGGCTAAGGATGAACATAGTAATTCTAAACTATAATCTGAAATGGCCAATTTAAAGCAATAAACATGATTTAAGCCTAAATATACCTAAATTCTAACCTAGCGTTCTAGTAACATATAAATATATACAATTTAACTAAACTCAGTCTATAAAGTAAATTGTAACCTACCTCGGGGACGAACGGCAAACACGAACCATATTGCTTTATAGAAAATTGGGCTGAAAATCAGGTCGAAAAATGACCTTTGAGGCCCGCATAATAAAATAGAAAATAGAATTCACAAGTATGATTACGGCGGGTTAAGAAAATTATGCCCAAAAATTGAGCACAAAAAGGACTCGTTTCAGGGTTTAAAAATATCACACAAATGTTATTAATTCAAAGGAATTTGCAAGAGGAAACCAACCGAAATTAATGAGCTCTAAGGAAAAATAAACAACGGGAAGAGAGGAGAGGTGTAGAGGGTACTTACCAGATGAATTATATTTAGAAAATGGAGCTGGAATCGAAGCTCAAATGATCAATAATGGAGAAATAATGAAATGTTGGAGGAGAAAACAAAGTGGGATGCTTAAATAGCTGTCTGGGGTCCTTCATTGCGACCACAAGGGGCGCCATGCAATTGCAAGGAAACGCGGGCCAAACCATCGCGGTCGCGATGGTCTACCCATGCAATTACATAGAGCAAGCTGGATCGAGTTCCAGTCTGCTTCATCATGGTCGCGAGGAGCAACCCACATAATTGTGATGGTCAAGAAACTAGACCATCACAAATGTTACAGCCACCTCGCAGTCGCGATGACCAACTGGTCTGCAAATTTATAGCAGCAACATGAAAATCACAAAGGCTAAAATGTCACACAATGGACCATCGGGATTCATTCAGAACCCCGTGAACATAAACAAATCATGCTACCCTACCAGAAACTGCATTTTGAACTTAATGGAATTGATAAAACTCCCAAAGGAGATTGTTTTAGCAAAAAGTGTGCCCCACACCCAAAATTAACTCGGAACCCAATACCTAAATATAAGTCCAGAAGCCTCGGGACCTAAACCAAAGGTCCCTCTAGGATAAAGTCAACATTACAGAGCTAACAACGCTGATGAAATTTTCATCCAAGGATTTCTTTTTCGAAGGTTGACCGAAGTCAACTCCACAAGCCAAACTGGGTTGAAAACACAGAAAATAACACAAATCCAAAACAAAAACTCCCAAACCTAGTTCAAGGGTCTTACTAGATAAAATTCCATATTCCATAGCCAATGGAATTGTCAGAATTTTATTTTGAGTGTGTTTACCAAGAAAGTTGACCGAAGTCAAAGGTTTTCTAAGTTCAAGTTCTAAAATAGAAAAATGGTCATAACAACCTAAGAAACATCTCGGGCACCAAACCATCATCCCGACAAGTAATAAATAACTTTTAATCACTATGGGAAAGCACAAAACATAGAAAAAGCATAAAAAATAGGAGATGGCCTGGAGGGTCATTACAAAAATACTCATAGGTAATATGAGGGATAAAGATATCACAAGTGGATGAAAGTGATGTGGGTTAAATAATTATATAAGATGTCATGCTTTCTTTTTATGATATATATATTGTATTTAGATGATCTAACCCTGGTCGGTCAATGATACCTACTAGTACGTGTTATTTATACTGATACTACTCTTGCTATACCTTTTTGGGAGATAGTCTAGTTCTAGGATCAGTGGATGTTTCTCAAGTAACGTGGATAGTGATCTCCAATAGCTTGACTCATCTCTTTCCTATGGTGGGAGTTGTGTCTAATTTTGTTTTTGTACTTCTCTTAGAAGCTTTTGTACATGTTTAGACTAGTTCCTTAGGAAGGGTTTTCCATTATATTTTCAAAAGTTTACACTGTATTTGAAGATTTTCAAAGTGGTTGTAACTTTCAAAAGAATTTATAGTTTCTTATTAATTTTCTGTGTACCTATTTTGATGGGTGGTAAGGGTTCTCCTATCTAAGTGGATTGGAGTAGATGCATGCACGATCTGAGTAGTTGGGTCATGACAATTTGGTATCAGAGCCTAGGTTACCAGTGTCCCAGTATAATAGTAAATGTTGAATAGAGTCATGTGAATTGGTGTGTTGACATCCACATCTAATCTTTGGAGATCTATGAGGCATTCTAGAAAATTGTTCCACTTTTTTCCTCTTTTCATGCGGTTTTTTGCTTGCTTGTATGGGTTGAATTCAATTAGTATCTCTTGATTCTAATTGGTGTCTTGACGAGGAAAAAGATGTTTTTAACTCATCCTTAAATGACACAAGCAATGCAAATTATAGCCGGGAATGTTTCAATTGGTATCTGTCCATAGATGCTATGTAAATGCATGGATAATCGGCTAACGGTCATCCATGAGGCGAATAAAGTATAATAACAAGGGCTTGTTCAGTGATGAAACTTGAGATTGGTGCTTATGTGTAGTTGTATTTCTTGAATGACTGAGAATATGTGAAATGTGATTGATTGGCTTACTGTGAAATTCATGTTCAGTGAAAGCTCATAACTTGGTTATGTGTTGGTGGTTAAGGGAATTATTTACTATGTTGCTTAACTAGAACTATGTGCTAATTGTTATGCAATGACTTATCATTGATAAAAATAGTAAGGGGATAAAAATGTCTTATGACTGTGGGAAACTTTAATTTTAGGACAGTTGGATTTTGGTTAAGGACTATGGGAGAAAGGTCTATTGTTGCATAAATAGCGGGATTTGTTATGAAAAGTTCTTAAATCAATTCATAAATGGTTTTATATAATGTGATGCTAAGTTCTTGTCTAGACATTGCTGGGTTTAGTATTGGGATTATGTTAAGGGCCATAGTGCGATTTCATGTGTTAGTGTTGAAAACAAGTAAGGAGAATGAGGGAATTTTGCAGAAATTGTCTCTTGAACAGGGTATAATTGAATTGTTGAGGTTTTTGAAATAAGTTAGCTTGATTATGATCGATGATCCTTAGTTGTAGGGTCGGATGAGGGAGTGAGGTTATTAGATGTATTATTGAATATTCTCATCCCTTTTGGTGATCATGATAATACTTGGTGGTTATTGATCCTTATGTGGTGTTGATGTGTTCTTTATAGCATTGGTTGGGCTGTAAGTTCCCAGGTAAGGTTTTCCCTAGGATGAGAGTTGAAAAAATCTCAGGCTAGAGTGGGTTCCAATGAAAATTCTATGTTGTATGGTTTAGAAATATTTGTTGTATTGAGGTATAGTGTTTTATAAAATTAAGGTGATACCATGATATGTAAGGGGCATAGTATCCCATAGAAACTTTTGGAATGGAGTTTGAGTTAGAAAAACTCTTGATATAGCATTTAATATAAAGGGGCTCGTTTGGAATGTCAAAATCTAAGATTTTGTTGTAAAATTGTCCAAAATTGGGATTGCCCAGAGCTACTACCTCGCGTATGCCATTATAGCAGGAGGCATACCGCTACTATGGTGTCGCTATAGCGGGAATTTCTCTGATATAGAGAGGTCGCTACAACGAGAATTGCGTCTCTATAGCGGGCTTGACGTAATAAAGTTTCATTTTCTTGGAGTTTAGATGTTATCTCATCATGAACTCTCATGGTTTTATTCTTAGACCGTTTTGAGAGCAATAAGTAATTCATGTCTGATGGTTTGGCTCTGTATTTTCTCATCTTAAAAGGCCTCGATAGTGAGGCCAGGTATAAAATATGGTTTACTTGATATATATGTTGATTTTTTGAGTTGAACTAGACTTAATTGATTACTTGATGTACAAATTGGTTACCAGAGTTGAACTGAGCTTAATTGTTTACTTGATGTACATATTTGTTCATTGAGTTGAACTGAGCTTAATTGTTTACTTGATGTACATGTTGGTTCTTTGAATTGAATTGGGCTTAATTGTTTACTTGATGTACATATTATATCCTTAAGTTGAAACGGGCTTAATTGTTTACTTGATGTACATATTATATCCTTAAGTTCAACCAGGCTTAATTGTTTACTTGATGTTCATGTTGGTTCCTTGATTTGAATTGGGATTAACTGTTTAATTGATGTACATGTTGGTTCCTTGAGTTGAACTGGGTTTAATCTCTTACTTGATGTATATGTTTGTTCCTTGAGTTGAATCAGGCTTAATTTTTTACTTGATGTACATGTTGGTTCCTTGTGTTTAATTTGGCTTAACTATTTACTTGATGTATATGTTTGTTCCTTGTGTGAAGCTAGCTGATTTGCTTACTTGGTATTCATGTATGTGGTTCCTTGTGTGAACCAGACGTAGTTGTTGCTTGATATTCACATATGTTAGTTCCTTAGGTAAATCGGGCTTGATTGTTCACCTGATTATGTGCTTAATTTATAAGGGAGTTTCTTGAGTGAAATTAGTGGAAATGGGTGAGAAACCCAATTCTCATCCCCGGTAAACTATTGGCTCCCGCCACAGTGACCGATAAAATGCTATAGCAGGACCGAGTCACTCGAGGAAGGGTTACTCTAATAAGACTAGTACCATTTTTTCCATGATAGTAATCATTCGGAGATGAACGATGGATAAATTTGTATCTGTTTTAATGACCTGTTCCATCGTTACCAAAAATATATTCTGTAAAGGTATATGAATCTCATTCGTCGTAGGTGTTAGGATCAATTCCTTGGTATGTGAGTGCATTAGTTTTGAATTAAGGTCATACAATGCCCTTACCACAAAGTCAAATTGAAAATGTCCTTACCAATTTAGTTCCAGGAAACATCAAAAGAGCACTCCTCCTACAATATATGGGTTATGGGGCCCAATACCTACCAAATTAAAGAACTCTGAATCTTCTTTCCAACTCCACTGACCATTTGTTAATTTGCTTCTCGAGTAAAAAGTTATGACCATTTTACTAAAGACTGTTTGTGCTAAAAAAGTTGAGGCCATTGTAGCGGGTTCAGTCTCTACAGCATGGCCATTTATAGCGAGAATATTCCTGCTATAGAGGGAGAACGACAGTTTATTAGCTTATTTTTATGGGTTTTAGTCTATAAACTCCAAAATTTTGTTCCTAAGCCCTAGAGATGCGATTTGCTCATGGTTGGGATGGAAATCTTTCGTTGGGGTTAGATATTTTACTCTATTTTAACATTGATTAATCCATTATTCTTCTAAAATCATTAGAATGGGGAATTATAGTGAAATTCTTGTGGTTTAGAATCCTAGGTTCATGAATTATGGGGAAAACCTATGGGTATGAGTATTTTCACCTAGAATTGATTTTAGATTGTAAATTAAGGGTAGAACTAGTGGGTTTGAATTTCCAAAGTATTTGTTTGAAGAGTTGTTTAATAATTACACTTATAATTATTGTTATTAGATCCTTTAGCCTTCAAAAATATGAAGAAGAAGGAAGATCATCACTGGCATAGCTTTCTTGTTGAAGCAGCTTGGCGCCCAGATAGGTTATGGTTTATGAGTAGTACAGTGTGTTTATAAATCATACTCGTGACATAGATATGATGGAAGAAATCATTCTTACGCCTGTGGGCACAAAGTTTGGATGGACAAAATATGTGATTAATGTAATAAGGACCTAATTATATGTTGATATGTTAATATATGAATCCTTGATTGGTGTTTTTGTTTGTATGACTCCTTGGTGGATAGTAATGTGAATTATGTGATTATAGATGATAAGGAGATTGTGTGAACTTATAATCTAGTGATTTACCCTAATTACCATAAAAAAGGTGAATTTGGTATCATGTATGTTTGGAACACGGGATAATCTTACTTAAGGTTAGTGGTGAGAATTGATTATGGTATGAGGAGGCGGTCACATAATTTAAGAGCCTAAGTTCAAGTTAGGCTAAGGGCTAGAAAGTAAAAGGTTTAAAGGTGTATGACTTCAACTAGCGTTTAGGCTCTATTGGATTGAATGTGCATTCCTAAACTGAGTACTTACATTTAATGAATATGGATTGATAATTCATACTTTAATAAGTTAGGGATTGGTCTTTGGACTTTCTATAATTGATGAAACTAATGAATGTGTTAAAGAATGATTGTTGTTTGCATGAAATGAGCAACTCAAGTTGACCAAGTGTTTGGGTGGTTGTCTATTGTTGCAAGGCACGCTTAAGGAAGGTAATTATTAAATGATATCCTAAGTGTTAATCACATATAATGAGGTTACTAAAGTCTTGTTGATTGTACAAGTATGATTGATTATTCTTATTATGGTTGTGATTGTTGTGATATCTATTATCATTGTTGGATGTACTGGTACTTGAACATTTTCATGGAATTAGTTGATGTTATTCATTGGTTTACTGGGGTACCATGCCTGGTATAATTTCTAAGATTCATTTATTTGCTCGGGTACCACACCTGGTAAAATTTCTATGATTCATTGGTTGGCTCAGGTACAATGCCTAGTAAAATTTCCATGATTTATTGGTTAGCTTGTTACCATGCCTGGTACAATTTTTATGATTCATTAGTTAGCTCGAGTACCATTCCTGGTACAGTTTCTATGATTCATTGGTTGGCTCGGGTACCATGCCGGTACAGTACATTGACAAGGTATTGGTGAAGTTTGACGATTCTTTGAGTGGACTGGGTTTATGATTACTGTTATTGTTTTAATTTATATTGGTTCCTTGAGTGGACCGGGTTATGTCATGGCTGTTTTTTTGGGATCCTTATGTGGTCCGGTTGCTTAACATATATTTGGGGATTCTTGTGTGGTCCGATTCCTTAGTATATATTTGGGATTCTTGTGTGGTCCGGTTACTTGACATATATTTGGGATCCTTGTATAATCCGGTTACTTTCCATTATTGTGGGATCCTTGAGTGGTCTGAGCTACGAACGTAGAAGAATCGCATATATTTTGTTAGTGTATACTTACTCATGGATTTGATATGAGGTGTAAGTTATGGTTGTAGAGTCATGGTTGTTGACTTGGTTAATGATTGGTAGTCAGGGTCTTGACTTGGTTCATTGTCAATACTAATTACATTTGACTAAATTATTTGTTGTTGGTTGAAGAGGATAAAGCATTTATGTTTAGGTAAAAGTAATCGTTAAAGAGTTCAGGGTTGTACTTATTTATAAGGTTATGGTTATATGTTCTCATTTACCATTGAGGTTTATTGAGGTGTAGGTGGAATATATTGACTTTATGTAATGAATTGGATATAACTAAGTCAGTGAGGATAAGAATGGAAATACTCATAGGTAAATGAGGGATAAAGATAGCACAAGTAGATGAAAGTGATGTGGGTTAAATTGTTATATAAGTTGTCATGCTATTTTTCTATGATATCTATATTGTATTTACGTGATCTAACCCTGGTCGATCGATGATACCTACTAGTACGGATTATTTGTACTGATACTACTATTGCTATACCTTTTTAGGGTATATTCTGGTTGCAGGATCAGTGGATATTTCTCAGGTGACGTATATAGTGATCTCCAGCAGTTTCTACTCATCTCCTTCCTATGGTGGGAGTTGTGTCTGGTATTGTTTTTGTACTTCTCTTATAAGCTCTTGTAACTGTTTAGACTAGTTCCTTGGGAAGGGTTTTCCATTGTATTCTTATAAGGTTTCACAGTATTCGTAGGTTGTCAAACTAGTTGTAATTTTTAAAAGCATTTATAGTTTCTTATTGATTTTCCACATACCTAGTTTTTTGGGTGGTAAGAGTTCTCATATCTAGGTGAATTAGAGTAGGGGCCCACACAATCCGATTAGTTGAGTCGTGACAATGAAATTCTGAATAAGTGACTTAAAGCAAGTATTCTGCCTTCCATCATTCGCTGTAGTGGATCCGCTGTGGGAAAAAAGGGCTTGATATGCCTGGTCTTGATGATTCACCTAGTTCTTCTATGGCAGGACTTCAACTGCTATGACAGTCTCATTATAGTGGTTCTTCACCAGTATCTTGGAAAAGCTTAATAAAATCCCCCATTTCACAACATAATTTTTATATTTAAGACATCAAGAAACAGTCTCAACGTAGAAATAAATAAAAACACATGCTACAAACTCACTCGTAGTATTAGAATTTCCTATGGATGTCCAAATCAGTAGGTCACCTACTTACGAAACACAACACCACATACACAACACAATTCACTACGATTAATCAAGAGTTTTAGTTTTAAACCACCCCATCTTTAAGATTTTATTAGCTCAATTCATTAGGGGAACTCTAATAGGTGAGGCCCCAATTCTCAACTGGAGGGGACACCAAAGGCCTCTGCCCTTCTGTAATGACCGGATCGGTCGTTATTTCAGGAATCATGATATCGCAAATTTCGGTAGCTATTTAAAATATTTTGGTATTAAGTGGGGTGATGTGACAAAAAATCTCAGTTTTTTGGAAATTATCGGGGCTGACGTCACTCTGCTATAGTGGTATTTTATCTGCTATAACGGAACCTCTATGGAGGAAGGTCATCCATTATAATGGAATGGTGGGAGGGTGTAGCCTTAGAATGGGATTTTAATAAAAGATTTCTCCTTCTTAGTTGGGAAACATACGAGGGTTTCTCCAAAAACCCTCTTAGGCTGCTCCAAGGCTTGAGAGCCATGAGGAGGAGGAATTTCGGCTGAAGGGATGCAAAACACGATATTTGAGCTTGTCAGCGGACAGTGAATGCCTATACAGAGCCAGAAATGCATCATTGTAGTTGTTTGGCATCCAGGTAGGCTAGGCTTTCAATTTTGAGTAGATAGACCTGTTTATATTTTGTACCTCGTATAGTTAAAAAGTATAATCTATGATTAGGCCTCCAGGCATGGAGTCTGGCAGATTCGGTATTGGTTATGTGTGATCTAGGAGTTGGTTGGGTTGAATTGTGGGTTGATAATATATTGTTGGGTTGTTCATGCTGTCTCGGTATGGTAAAATGATAGGATTTTAGGGGCTGGGATGTCAGGAGGGCTCGGGGAGCCGGGAAACATTAGGTAACAATATGGGTAATAAAAATGAAGAATTCCTCGATAACGTTCGGGCACATGAGTAGAAAGAGGTAGGGAGTGGTTGAATTACCAAGGTTAAGGGGGTGGTTGTCCACATTGTGACTATCTAGGAAGGGGTTCGGAATCAATGTAGTTACTAAGATGTGCTAATAAAGGGTGAAGGGGATATAGTCTTCGGATGGGAGTCAGGACTAAGTTATGTGTCCGGGAAAAAGGGTAGGTGATGGTTATTGATTTCCTTATACCTTTTATAATTGTGTACTCTTATCTAAGTAATTTTATTATGTTTGCATCGCTTAGGAATAATTTAATAAGGTCTAATGGTCCTATTTAACAGTCTAGCATATTAAACTGTGTATTTTGCTTGATTGGTTTACAAGTTGATTGTTCATTATTTGTGACTGTGGATTGGTTGACATGCGGTTGGCTCGGGTACCATGACTGGTACAGAATATTAAGGGTTGTCTCGGGTACCATACCTGGTACAGGATATACTAATGGTTGTCTCGGGTACCACGTTTAGTACGGGATATACTAATGGTTAGCTCGGGTACCATGCCTGGTAAGGGTTTATTTTATTGCATTGTTGCATTTTGATATTGGTTCCATCAGTGGACCGGGTTGTGCTATTGAACTATGATATTACTTATGGTCTTTTATAGGCCGGGTTATTATTATTTATCTTTGAGCTGGTCTTAATGTAGACCGGGTTGTATGTTTAACTCTTTGGTGATGTTTAGGGGGGATCCTAGGGAGGGTACAAGCTGTATAACAAAGGAATGTTTCTTGTGTCATTGATTGTTGGTCACAGTTAAAAAGGTGGATCTCATGTGGTTGATAAGCTAAGGGGATGACTGCGAGCCTGACATTGCATTACTAGCTTGTATTGTCATCCTGGGGGAATTGTCTAGGGACCCTACCGGGTTCAGACACTTTTAAGTGGCATCATGAGGGTATTGGGTCTGGATTTATAGTGACTGGGTTGTTCTGGACGTATAGTCATGGGGGAGTTGGACTTAGTGGTTGAGTTAAGGCTAAGGTGACTTGGGAAGTCTAAGGTTAGGTGACTTGGGAAGTCTAAGGTTAGTGTTACTCAGGAGTCTTGAGAATGAGGGAGTTGGCAGCGATAGGAATGGGAAGGATTGAGGTATGAATTATAGTATATGGTTGCTGACCGCGGGTTTGTATAGGAGTGGATATTGGAGGATAAAATTTCATTTGGTTATTTTCATGCTTTCCCTATATTTCTTTTTCTTATATGATGGTAGGAGTGGATTCGGGTCGACCGATGATGCCTACTAGTACGTGTGTTTGTACTGATGCTACTCTTGTTATACCATTTTTGGGTATAGTCTGGTTGCAGGGTTGGTGATGTCTCTTAGGTACATGACGATGTGATCTCCAGCAACTTCTGTCCTTCGATCCCATGACGGAAGTTGTGTCTTATTTATATTTTCTGCATAAATACTGTAGTAGCACTTTCACCTGTTTAGACTAGATCCTAGGGAGGGTGTTTAAAAGTTGTAAAATGGTGTACTGTATTTCTTCATAAAGGAGTTTTCCTAAATAAAAATTATTAAGGTTTTCATGTATTAAAAATGGGGGTTGATAGTTATGCTTGAGTTTTTTAGCATTTACCTGTTGGACAGGTGGTAAGGGTTCATCTATCTAGGTGCATCGAGTAGGCGCCCGCACGATCTGGTAGGTTGTTTCGTGATAGATGGTATCAGATCCTAGGTTACTGGTCTCCCAGTACAAGAGCAAAATATCGAATAGAGTCCTACGGATTGGTGTGTTGACGTCCATATCTAATCCTTGGGAAACTATGAAGCATTCTAGGAAACATCTCCCTTCTTTCATTCTCTCGTGCGATTTTTCTACTTGATTGTATGGGTTGAGTCCAATTGGAATCTCTCGATCCTAATTGGTATCTCAAAAAAGTGAAGGAGGTCATTATACTCCGGTTGTGATAAGACAAGCAAGAGATGTTGGAATCGGGAAGGTTCCAATTAGTGTCTGGCCTGAGAGGCTGTGGTGAAACATGAATAACCGGCTGATGGTCACCCATGAATACGAATAGAAGGTAAATTTATGTGACTTTATTTTGTTGTAGCCTGAAGTGGCAATGTTGTGTATTACTGTGTTGGAGAACCTACTTGAATTGTGTGTACTTGGTTACCTTGATATGAATGTTGAATCTGCAGAGGGTCAGGAGTTGAAAGTAGTGTGCCTTGGGTCTGTGCATAGCAGCTAAATGTATTGATTGAAAAAATTGTATCACGTCAGAAAGAGGACTTATCATTGGTTAAGATGATACGGGGATGGAAATTGTGACTATGGGGAAACTTTGATTTCAGGACGGTTAGGACTTTGTTTTGAACCATGAGAACAAGGGAGTTATTCGTGTGTAATAGCGGGAAGGTATTGTTGGGATCTATTATCCTTTAAAAATCTTTTGTGATTTGTGATATTCTGATGTTGAGTGTTGATATGTGCATTGTCAGGAATGATTTTGGGGGTAGTCTAAGACCATGGCAGGATCAACTGGACTAGACAATGATAACCAGGAAGGGGAACGAGCACACTTTACTGAGAAGTCCAATTTTTGGACTGTTACCGTCAAGACCGCCACCGCTACGACGATCCCGCTATAAAGGTATTTTATCCTCTATAGCGGTTCCGCTATAGAGGAGTGGCAATCTACATAGTGGAGGGACACGGGGCAGAACACCTGCCCTATTTTCCCCAATTTTTCATGCAATCCCGAGGCTTCAAAACGCAATAGTAAGCTATGAATTGCAAGGAAAAACAAGGAAATTAACTAAAGAACTAATCTAGTATTGCATAAAAATGGATATAGTGTATGAATTAGCATCCATGGTCTAAAATGATGAGAAAAAAGGGAAGGGAAATATTGTCTAACACAAGCCCCAAAGTGGGGGCAAACAAATACAGTAAATGGTCTTAATGACGAGGGGAGGGAGGGGAGGTCCTAAAGCTCATCATTACTCAGGAAGGGAAACTCCTGCCTATCCTCATGCTCGAGTGTGGGCAGCTCTGACCCTGGGCGGTGCAAGAGAACATGACCTTGATGGTCTTCCACATTCGGCAAACATGCAGTCCCGGGAACGCCTTTTCTTCTTCTCCTCCTCTAACTCCCTGCACAGTGCTGAAAACTCCTGAGCAGAATGGGGCGGGGTTGTACCTCCATCAGCGGTGCCTTCTGTGAACCTCTGAACCACGGCCAAGGTCTCATCTAGTTGGGTGCTAGTGATCGGGGGCTGAGGCTGGGAAGGGGCAGGAGTGTCATCATCATCATCGTCATCAGCATCCTCGACCGGCTGATTGCTTCCTGCTTCGTCTACCTTTCACTTCTTATTAGAGACTACCTTCACTAGGATAGGGTCGAAGGGGTCGTCCATATCCACCTCCAAGACAGTATTGTCCTCAGGCACTCTAAACTGCTTGCACAATTCAGACACCAAGCCTGAAAGATAGAGGCCATTCCTATGACCCCGGT
Organism: Jaltomata sinuosa; assembly: GCA_003996215.1. Classification (NCBI taxonomy): domain Eukaryota; kingdom Viridiplantae; phylum Streptophyta; class Magnoliopsida; order Solanales; family Solanaceae; genus Jaltomata; species Jaltomata sinuosa. The sequence continues at coordinate 171,425 of QJPP01004393.1, forward strand.
AGAATTCCTTCCACTTGAAGATGATTTTTTCCCCCACATTAATGATGATCCCCTGCATAGCACAAGCAATTACCAGGGCCTAAGCATAAGTCACATCAGTCTTGTTACCCGACGAGCGAATTCTTTGGGATACCAAGTTTAACCACCTCCTAGCATCAGTAGAGAAATAAGCACTAGTGATACCCTCAGAACTGGCCCAGTAGACCTGATCTCTAAACTCTACATCTACCAAGGTATCTCTCAACCATGTCATATCCCAAAGTCTAACCTTGGCCTTGTAGGCAACATTCTAAATATGAGGCACTCCTAGCACCTCATTGAGAGTATGGGCATCCACCGAAACATCTACCCATCAGATTTGGATACTTGGGTTGGGTTCATCCCAATGGATGGTAGGAAGGATAGCATAGAAATACCACAACAAGCCTGTTCGTGCAAGAGGGGGAGCCACTAGCAATGAATTCCAGTTAAGCTCTCAAACCTCGCAATGAAAGGCGGCTGCCTTTCCGTCCACACCTGTCAGCTGCACCCCCTCTCATAGAAAAAGCACAGTCTTTGTTAATCCATGAACCTCTCTCCGCTAGCTTCGTCAGGGAAACACTCGTAGGAATACATAGGCAATTGTCCTTCTTCAGCCATTGGAAATATAACATGTAATATAGCAAGGAAACCGGATTAGAAGTCGATAAGGCAAAAGGGATTGATAAAAAGGGGAAAAATCTTTCTAAGTGTCAGCTTGGGGAGCTACTGGTTCAAGACTTTCCGCTATAGCGGATGATCGTACGCCATAGCGGAACCGCCATAGTGGAAAAATATCCATCGTAGCGGAACTGCAATAGCAGAGCCCAATCGCTATAGCGGTATTCATCATCCCAAAAGCTTCAAAGGATGCAACAATGGAGCCTCTAGACCCAAAACTCCATTTTTAACAATCCAAGTTCAGATCAGTCCTTCTAAAGTATTCTATCACTATTTTCTACAAAAAATTGTGACCCCTAAATTTCGTCCAAATCACCATTTTATTCAAGAACAACCCTTCACCTCCTACCTTATTTTTGGCCCATTTTTGGCAAAAAGTTGCATAATCCTTACGCCCAGAATTCCGTTGAGGCATTGTAAATGTAAGGGAAGCATCCATGCTTCGGGAATCCAACAAAATTCCAACATAAAGTTCAAGTTCAAAACCCACTACAATGTAAACCCCAATCCTTGTTTTCTATCAAAATCATGTCTATATTCATGCAAAAAAGTAAGGGGACAAGTAGAAATGATTCTTACCTGAAAATTTTGACGTTAGGAGCGGGGTGATCGAGAGATAATATGGTATTTTCGGAAGGAATATGGGGAGAATGAGGGGTGAAATTGGTTTGTCCCTATTTCAACCTGCTGTCAACCACTATAGCAGTCCCCTGTCCGCTATAGCGGGAGCGCTATAGCGGTATAATATCCACTATAGTGGATGGAAATTAGTTTTTGAAAGGAAAGGTTCTCTCGGATATTTTCAAGTCTTTTTGCTCCAACATTATCCAAGACCCTGGATTCCTTGGATGATCAGGAGAGGTCACGTATAGATTTTCTTTGGGTGACTCAGGAATTTATCGTCAGATCAGCATAATATTATGTTTCTTTTAGTCGGTGCAACTAATTGAGGGAAGGTTTTGTAATTTGCGTGGTTCGTAAGTTATGCGGTTATTTAGGACAGTGAGGGTCCCAAGCTAGTTTCTTTCATTTTCTTGATGTTTGGATCATTCTGGGATGAACGATGGGTAAATTTGTATCTATTGTATTGACCGGATCCGTTATTATTTCAGAAATCACGATATCGCAAATTTTGAGAAAGATTTAAAATATTTTGGTATTAAGTGGGGTGATGTGACAGAAAATCTCACATTTTAAGAAATTATCTGGGTTGATGTCACTCTACTATAGCGGTATTTTATCCTCTATAGAGGAACCGGTATGGCGGAAGGCCATCCGCTATAGTGGAATGACGTGAGGCAGTAGCCTCAGAACTGAATTTTAATAAAAGATTTCTCCTCCTCAGTTGGGAAACATACGAGGGTTTCTCCAAAAAACCCTCCTAGGCTTCTCCAAGGGTTAGGAGCCATGAGGAGGAGGAATTTTGGCAGAAGGTATGCAGAACCACAATATTTGAACTTGCCAGCGGATAAGGAACGCCTCCATGGAGCCAAAAATGCATCATTGCAGCTGCTTGGCATCCAGGTAGGCTAGGTTTTTGCTTTTGAGTATATAAACCTATTTACATTTCGTACCTCGTATAGTTAAAAATGAGAACCCATGATTAGGCTTCGGGGCACAGAGTCTAGCGGATTCGGTATTCGTTATATGCAAACTAGGAGTTGGTTAGGTTTAATTGTGGGTTTATAATATATTGTTGCGGTGTTCATGCTATCTCGGTATGGCAAAATGACAAGATTTCAGGAACTGGGATATCGGAAGGGCTCGGGGAGCCGAGAAACGATGGGTTACTAAATGGGTAATAAAAATGAAGAATTCTTAGATAAGTTTCGGGCACATGAGTAGAAAGAGGTAGGGAGTGGATGAATCACCAAGGTTAAGGGGTGGTTGTCCACATTGTGACTATCTAGGAAAGGGTTTTGGAATTAATGTAGTTACTAAGATGTGCTAATAAAGGGTGAAGGGGATATAGTCTTTGGACGGGAGTCAGGACTAAGTTATGTGCCCAGAAAAAAGGGAAGGAGATGGTTATTGATTCTTGTATCCCTTGTATTATTGTGTACTCTTATCTAAGTAATTGTATGATGTTTTCATCACTTAGTGAATAATTTAATAAGGTCTAATGGTCCTGTTTAATAGTCTGGTGAATTGAACTGTGTATTTTGCTTGATTGGCTTATAAGTTGATTATTCATTATTTGTGACTGTGGATTGGTTGACATTTGGTTGGCTCGGGTACGACACCTGGTATATAATATACTAACGGTTGGCTCGGGTACCATTCCTGGTATGGGATATACTAATGGTTGTCTCGGGTACCACTCCTTGTATGGGATATATTAACGGTTGGCTCAGGTACCACAGTTGGTGTGGGTTTATTTTATTGCATTGTTGTATTTTGATATTGGTTCCATGAGTGGACCAGGTTGTGTTTTTGAACTGTGATATTGCTTTTGGTCCTTGAGAGGCTGGGTTATTATTATTGATCTATGAGTTGGTCTTAGTGTAGACCGGGTTGCATGTTTAACACTTAGATGTTGTTAGGGGGTATCCCAGGAAAGGTCAGGGTTGTATAACAAAGGAATGTTTCTTGCATCATTGATTGTTGGGAACGGTTAAAAAGGTAGATCTCATGTGGTTGATAAGCTAGGGGAACGACTGCGGGCCTGGCATTGCATTACTAGATGGTATTATCACCCTGGGAGAACTGTCTAGGGACCCTAGCGGGGTTCAAATATTTTTAAGTGGCATAATGAGGGTAGTGGGTCTTTATTTACAGTGACTAGGTTGTTCTGGATGCATAGTCATGGGGGAATTGGACTTAGTGGTTGAGTTAAGGCTAAGGTGACTTGGGAAGTCTAAGGTTAGGTGACTTGGGAAGTCTAAGGTTAGTGTGACTCGGGAGTCTTGAGAATGAGGGAGTTGGAAGCGAAAGGAATGGGAAGGATAGAGGTATGAATTATTGTATATGGTTGCTGACCGCGGGTTTGTATAGGAGTTGATATTGGAGGATAAAATTTCATTTGGCTTATTTTCATGCTTTCCCTATATTGTTTTTCTTATATGATGGTAGGAGTGGATTTGGGTCGACCGATGATGCCTACCAATATGTGTGTTTGTACTGTTTCTACTTTTGCTATACCCTTTTTGGGTATAGTCTGGTTGCAAGGTTGGTGATGTCTCTTAGATACATGACGATGGTGATCTCTAGCAGCTTCTGTCCTTTGATCCCATGACGAAAGTTGTATCTCTTGTACATTTTCTGCATAAATCCTGTAGTATCTCTTGTACCTATTTAGACTAGGTCCTAGGGAGAGTGTTTAAAAGTTGTAAAATAGTGTATTGTATTTCTTCATAAAGGAGTTTTCCTGAATAAAAGGTTTAAGGTTTTCATGTATTAAAAATAGGGTTTGATTGTTATGCTTGAGTTTTTCCGCATTTACATGTTGGACGGGTGGTAAGGGTTTGTCTACTTAGGTGCATATTATAGGCACCGGCATGGATCGGTAGGTTGGGTCACACCTTCCATCCCTTGGATAGATAGAGAGGGAGGGTAGAGCTTTTGGTTTTTTCATGTTGTCAAAGAGTTGAACAATGGTTTTTTCGTGTTGTACAAGATTTGAACAATGAAAATAGAGGGCGAGTGCCTGATCGAATTGATCAAATCATGTAGGAATAAGGTTCAAGTCTACCCGTCTGTTAGGATGCCTCAGCTGCATATATCACTACACTTTCACTTGACACCTATCATAATGATAAATGGCTCGCCTCACTGTGACCTTCTCTTGAATTCTCAAAAAAACTTTTATCGCTCCATCCCTGTAGGGGCAGAGAACTTGTAATGACTAGAAGTGTCATTACATCATATACTAATTAAACAACCATTTGATCCTAAACAGAGAAGAAGGGAAATAGGGAAATAATACCTAACTCAATAAAGAGCTAAGGAAACTTGCTACGCCTGTCTGATTTGGTCTTCCTGGCATCCTACAAGATGTTCTTCCACTGGACCTTCTAAGAAGCAATATCTTTTGATCTCAACTTGCGGACCTATCTATCTAATATAGCCATAGGTGCCTCTTCATACAACAGATTTTCATCGAACAAATCTGAATTCCAGTGAATAATGTAATCCCTATCATCATTATATTTCTTTAGCAAGGATACATGAAATACCGGGTGAACTCCCAAAAAAACATGGAGGCAAAGCCAATTTCATAGGCAACTTTCCTCACACACTTAAGAACCTAAAATTGACCAATGAATATGGGAATGACCTTACCTTGCTTTTGAAACCTTATCACACCCTTCATGGGTGAAAACTTGAGCAATACTTGCTCTCCTATAATAAATTCCATATCCCTGACATTCCAATCTTCTCTTTATGCCTACTCTTGGCTGCTAAGAGCTTCTACTGAATAAAATTTCACCTTCTCTAACGATTCATTCAAAAGATCAGTACCCTAGGGCCTCACCTCAAAAGCATCAAACCAACCAATGGGAGATCTACATCTCCTCCTATGCAACGCCTCAAGCGGAGCCATGTCAATACTTGAGTAATAACTTTTGTTATAAGCAAACACTATCAATGGTAGAAATTTGTCCCATTGACCACCAAAGTCTATCACACACGCGTGAAGCATATATTCCCAAACTTGAATTATCCCCACAGACTGCCATCGGTATGAGGGTGAAATATTGTACTAAGGTCCAACCTATTACCCAATTCATCCTGCAATGTCCTCTAAAAGTTAGAAGTAAACTACGTACCTCTATCTGATATGATGGAAACTGGAACTCCATGAAATCAAACAAACTCACATATGTACATCTTGGCTAACTTCTCTGCATTATAAGTTACTTGAACTGGATCAAGTGTGCAGACTTAGACAATTTATTAACAATCACCCATATTAAATCAAACTTCTCCAAGGTCTTTGGAAGACCAACCACAAAGTCCATTGCTATACTTTCCCAATTCCATTCAGGAATATGATTCTCTGAAGTGCCCCTCTAGGTTTATGGTGCTCATATTTAACCTTCTGGCAATTCAAACACTGGGCAATAAAATCAACAATATCATGCTTCATCCTACCCCACCAATAATGCTATATCAGATCATGATATATCTTGGTGGCGCCATGATGTATTGAGTATCTTAAGCTATGAGCGTCTGTAAGGATAGTCATAATAAGATCATCAACATGGGAACAAACACGCGTCCCTTAAATCTCAAAACACCATCATCATCAATCATGGCCTCCCCTACAAGACCTTATCATGAATCTTTCTCAACTTAGCATCCTCAAACTGTTTGGCATTAATCTATTCTAGAAACAAAAACCTTGCCTCGACACAAGCCAAAACTCCACCTGACTCATTCATATTGAGTCTAAAAAATTGTTTGCCAGAGTTTGAACCTCTCAAGCCATTGGATGCCTCGTATACTTCAAACAAGCCAGGCTACCTATACTCCCAAACTTCCTACTCAAAGCATCAGTTACCATATTTTCTTTGCCCAGATGGTATAAGATGGTAATATTATATTCCTTGAGCAGTTCAATCCATCTTTGCTGCCTCAAGTTAAGATCCTTCTGTGTAAATACATGCTACAAATTGTGATGGTCTGTGAACACCTCATAATGGATAACATAAAGATAGTGCCTCCAAATTTTAAGAGTTAACAACACCGCTGCCGATTCCAAGTCATGCTCAGGAGAGTTCTTTTTATGCACCTTTAACTGTCTAGAAGAATATGCAATGACTTTCTTATCCAGCATAAAACAACACCCAAGCTAGAACGTGAAACATCATAATAAACAAGAAAGTCCTTACCCTTCACATGCAATGCAATGATGGGAATTGTAGTCAACAAAGTCTTGAGCTTCTGAAATCTCTCCTCACACTCATCATACCACTTAAACGGTACATCTTTCTGAGTCAAATGAGTCATCTGGGAAGCAATAGAAGTGAACCCTTTCACAAATCGATGGTAGTAGATAGCCAACCCTATAAGTTGTGAATCTCAATTACGGGTGGGCCTAGCCAAACTCTTACCTACCTCTATTCTCTATAGATCAACCATGATACCCTCCTTTGAAACCACATGTCTCGAGAAGGAAACAGATGTCAGCCAAAACTCAGAATTAGAAAATTTAGTCTGAAAGGTTTAAAGGTTCCAAATAGGGCTTAAAGGTTCCATTCATCGAACTAATAAAGGAAGCTGGGTATTAGAAAGCCCAAAACACATAACCAAAAATTCATAATGTTAATACCTCGTCTAAAAAGCAAGTCTTAGGTATACCCTAAGACCAAATCTTTAACATATAATATGCAGACCTCAAGTCAATCTTTGAGAAGACTGACGCATCCTGAAGATAATCAAACAGGTCATCTATGCAAGGAAGAGGGTACTTATTCTGAATAGTGACCTTGTTCAGGTTATGGTAATCAATGCACATTCGCATGCTCATATCTTTATTTTTCACAAACAATATAGAAGCACCCCACAGAGAGGCACTAGGATGAATAAACCACTTACTAAGAAGGTCTTGCAACTAAACTTTCAATTCTCTCAACCCAGCCGGTGCCATCCAATATGGAAGAATAGAAATAGGACAAGTCCCAATCTCTAAATCAATGTGGAAGTCAATATCATGGACTGGTGGCATGCCAGGTAAATCCAATGCAAAACACTTCCAAAAACTCACAAACTATAGGGATTGACCCTACGGATGGAACCTCTGCACCAGTGTCCTAAATATGTGCCAATAATGTCAAACACTCCCTCTCTATCAGCCTTTTGGCATGAATAAAGGATATAATCTTTTTAGGAACATGGCTACAATCACCCTTCCACTAAAGTGTAGACATACCAAGCATTTCTATAGTAATTGTCTTACCATTACAATCTAAGATCGTATGATAAGGTGACAAATGTAACAAGATAAGAATGGTAGACATTATCTACAATCACAGAATCACCAATAGGGGTAGACACATCGTATATCATGTCCAATCCCATAACAAAATAGGAAGACACATAATAAAAGGTAGAACCAGGATCAAATAAGGTTGTAACCATCCGATCATGGACTATAATATACATGTGATCACTATGTGGGATGCCTCTATCTTAGGTCTTCTTGGGAAAGCATAGAAATAAGTTTGCCCACTTGCATATGCGCCACCCCTGCTGGGCTGAGTACCACCTCTACCAACATATCTACCACCTCGTATAGGTTTGGTGCCACATCTACCTGCCGGGTGCCCACCACGCCCATCCTAAGGATGATCTCTACCATAAGCATCGCCTCCCCCACCTATTGAAGCTGAGTCTCAAAGAACCTGCTGCTGAGCTAATTGACCGCTTTGCCTGAACATGGGACACAATCTACGAATATGTACAACCTCACCACACTCATAACATGCCATCTCAAAAGTAGGCCACTGAACAGATCCAAAAAAGTAACATAACCACTGTGATCTAGAGAAGGTTGGTTGGCCTGTGGCAGACCCCCAGATGACACCTCCATAGCTGACTGAACGAGGCATCCATAACACCCTTAATAAACTAGGCCCTTAATGAAAGAGCCACTGTAGCTACCACCTTTTCGAGCTTTTTTTCAGAAAACTTAGCATATCTATCCTATTTCAACCCCTCCACATTCCTAAACACTCAACCACTTCCTGGAAATTTTTACTTGAAAACACCATCTAAAGTGCTGATAGATGAAGTCCCGTATTCAACCCTTTGACAAATCGATGAATCTTATTGTCACGACCCAATTTCTCGGTCATGATGGCACCTACAACCGCCGGTAGGTGAACCAATCCCCGTAGCCCAGAACAGTTAGTAATGGGCTACTATCTAGCAAATAAGGGAACAAGACAAATAAAATAGATAACATGGATATAAATATATACATATGCGAAAACTAAACCAAACCCCAAGACCTGGTATCATAGTATAGAGCCCAAACTACTTACATGGAGTGCAAATAATCCAAAATAATATATACAGATGTCTCTGATTGGTAATAGAGTACATGAAGCAAAAGATAAACTAAAGCTAAGCTCTGATCGCCAAGAGCTCACCCTCAGCCTGAAGTAGTCCCCAACAGATCTCCAAGCACGAATCACAACGATCTAACGGCGATGGCCCACGATAGGATCTGCACCCAAAGATGCAGGGTGTAGGGGTGAGCACCAAATGTGAAGCATAAGGTACCCAGTAGGTATCATAGGCCGACTGGGCATATATAAGATAAAAGCGTAGTAATAGACAGAATAGAAGCAAGCAGTCACATAAATCAATGAAAGGTACACATGAACTAGCCCAGAGGGAAATCAACAGAACCACATGTGAGGCTAGTAAGCAGAATTTACACACCGTAGGCACAGGTGAAAGTAAGAAACAACGCACCTGGGGTCCTTGCATTAACAGTGTATATAAAATAAGTTTACGAAATGAACGGTATACCGGTAACCTCAAGTGTAAGAAGAAGAGAGAAAGAGTAATGATAGGCATGCTCAGAGACATGAATCAAACTCAACTAATCATATCAATCTCAAATCCAGAAACTAACAGTCTAGCAGTAACCAATTTCATACTTAACCGCAACAGGGAACAATTCTGTAAGTAAATAACAAAAGTCTACCTACAGTCCCCCGGCCGCCCATACAACCGAGGAATACAAACAAGTGAATACAAACCCTATGGCATCCCACACTACCGGAGCGTACAATCAGCAAACAACAAACAAGGGTGGAGCCTCGAACAATGAATGATATGATACATGAAGATCTCAAGTGCCATGGTACCTCTGTATGTACCTCATCCGGCGCCGATCCGGCCCAGCAGGTAGGTTCCATGGAAGGACACTGACCATATACCTCTACTCCACTGTATACACCTCCTCCGGCACACGCAGCCCGTAGCCCCTGGCCCGGATAGCAAGGTCCATGGAGGTCCCAGACCCCATACTAAAACTCAGTATCAGAACATGTCGTCCGGAAGCAAGTCCGGTATCAGGATAGAGACCCAGTCTCGAGTATGCAATGCCCAGACCCTGTCCAGGACTAAAGTAGTAGGAAAATGTCTCAAATACCCCTCCAAGGGTGCCCGGGAATAACCGGGTCTAAACAGTAAAAAGTCATCTCAGGTGCTCGGTCCGACCGAGGCTAAAAATCATCTCAAGTAACAAGAAAACTCAACTATCACCCCGGCCCTGCCGAGTCTAGCGATAATTGTAAAACTGATGATTTTAAACATAATTTTACTTTCTTTTATCCAGAAATATCCACAAGTTAAATCAAACCATTTCCAAATTATTTCCATCAAGCAGGCCCCTCGGGCCATGCAAGGTTTAGAAAATAGTGCCAGTAGGCCCGAAGCCAAAACCATAGTAAAACATGGATAAAACCTCTTTATATGCATGGAAATGGTATGATCACACACAATAGCTGCCCAGCAGCTCACAATCAACCTATCGACCCTGCACAGGCCCACAGCTACTCAGCAAGCATAACCAGCCTAGAAGGATAATTCTATGCCCGGGACTCGCGGACATTCCCAAAATCCACCTTCTATGTTCCAGAGTCAACAAGGCCTCACAGGACCACAAGGGTAAATAAAATATATCGGCAAATACTACAAGCAACGGAGGAACAAAAGTAGGCGGACATGAATAAAGAGGTCGAGGTCTGTGGTACCAACCTAATAAACCAACCCAAGGATGCCCATTAATACAATTTTATTCTATATATGCTTAGTCTAGGGAAAATAAACCGTAACCTACCTGTCTTCCGATGACAAGCTCGAACCTCTCCGAAAAGAAGCTCCGAAACGAAATCAAACTTGGACTCGGGCTTGAATAACTTGACGTCGATAATTGATTTTCATTTGAGAATCAACTATAGTTTCAAAACATGCTTTCTTCCACAAAATCCCTCCAGCTATCTGCTGGCATATATGTACTATAGCCTATGCTAATGCTTTGGATGGAAAAGAAAGTAGAAGCTTGTAGTAAAAGTAACAGCAACATATGTTCTACTTTATCCTAACTAGATGAACAATACATAGGCAGAATATATACATTTGGAAACATTAGTGGAACGCCTGGTGGCATTATGCACCATGGTGTGCACTTTCCACAACTTCACGTGGAGTTTGGTGTCAACCCAAAGTGTTTTATCCCGTTATATATATACTCGGGTATTGCATAAATTCGTGATAAAATAAATATAATATTTTAAATATACCATAATTCATAAAAAATTATTTCAAACAAAACCTACTATATTATAATAATAATTTTCAACATAACTAAATTTACTATCTCCGGTAAAATATTACAATGTATAAAAACTTTATAAAATAAATACATATACAATTATATCGTAACAAAAATATTTTTCATAAACCTTTAAAATATTTTGGAAAGGTAATAATAATATAATTTTTACCAAATTCAACTTTTAAATAAAATATTTTTAATTACACGCGCGATGCTAATAAAATTCTTAAGCTTAGGCTCGTAATTCACCAATGCACGATTTTGATACTCAAGAATTCTCTCGGGATCCTCCCTTATGTTTTATCACTGTTTCGGAACTGAAATGGCGTTTTAAAACGTGAAGTTGAGGCTTAAATCGAGTTTAACCCGACCTGGTTCGCGACCCGTTTCGCAACCCATTTTCTGCCAGACAGTCCGCGGTAAAACAGTCATAACGTTTTACTCCGAGATCAGTTGGACGTGAGGTTTTGTGCGTTGTAAACTAAACTCGTAGACCTTCGATTTAGTATTTTGGGGGACTTCTAACTCTTTATATATTGAGAAAAAAGCTCCGAGACATTTTACCCAAAGTTCAGGAAATTTATTAAAGAACTTACGATAACTTTTGCCGACTTGCTTGGCTTCAAAACATATAATGCGACCAACCAAATGGACCCAACACCGAAATACCGGTCCTGACGAGCCTTAAGTGACTTGGGGCCGCTACAAACAAGCTCCAACGGTTCAAGGAAAACGTACTATGCTGGAATGACCGGAAGGGTCATTACATCATCCACTACTAAAAAGGGCTTTCGTCCTCGAAAGTCAAGGTCAAAGGGGTACCTGAAGGCTAAATTAGCTGCGGATACTGATCCCGCATATCTCTCTCGGTCTCCCAGGTAGCCTCCTCGACTGGACGGTGTCTCCACTGAACCTTAACAACCGGGATCTCTCGAGACCTCAATCTCCTGACATCCCTGGCCAAAATAGCTGCCGGCTCCTCAACAAAGGCTAAACCCTTATCCAACTGAACTGAATCCCACTGCAACACATGAGACTCATCTGGGACATACCGACGCAACATCGAAACATGGAATACAGGATGTATAGCTGAAAACATCGGAGGCAAGGCTAGCTGATAGGCAACGCTACCAACCCTCTGAAGAATCTCAAACGGCCCAATGTACCTGGGGCTAAGCTTGCCCCGCCTACCAAATTTCATCACGCCCTTCATGGGCGATACACGGAGAAACACCAAGTCACCGACACTAAACTCCAAGGCACGAAGCCTACGATCAGCATAAATCTTCTGCCTGCTCTGAGCTGCCCGAA